>VSDK01026695.1:379834-399180 GCA_009767595.1 Symbiodinium kawagutii
TGGCCTCCTCCCGTTCCTGTGGCCACTGCGGCAGTGACCACAGCTGCTGAGTTGACGCCTAGAACCACTGCAGGTCCACCAGCTGTGTTGCCCAAGCCCTCAGCCGAGCCGGAGCCAGAGAGGACACCAGCGATCAAACATGAAGAGACCATGAAAGCAGAGGACCTGGCAGATTTGGGAATTATGGAGGCCGAGGCCGAAGACCTATCCCACCTGGGCATTGTTGATGACCAGGAGGGCCTTGAGGCTATGGTAGGGGATGACCTGGCAGCTGCAGGTGTCATGGACGACACAGCCGATGCTCTGACACCATTGGATGGAGAGCTGGACGAGTGCTGGTGAGGGAGATCCGCCCGAGGCGGATGAGATTCCCACGAGTGAAATGAATCCTTGACTTTGCCCTGCCGCAGCAACATGTGGCATTTTCCACTTGCCGACGACCAAACGCACTTGGACAAAGAAGCGACCCGGATGCATCCCCTCTCAGCACTTCCCTCTTGCACTTCCAAGGCATGTCTAAAGATTTAATATGCGAGTTGCAAGGCATCATCATACGAAGATGAAGTCATTGATCTTGGAGTATTGTTTAAAATGAAGTAAAGAATTTCAATCACTACAATACCAGATTTGGTCTGGGAATCTTATCACTTGCAGCTTACCTTGGAGCATCCAGACCTCGGGCTATCCAGACCTCGCTGCCTGACCTGTGGCCAGGTCCAATGAACCTCCACCAGACTGGTCTTTGGAAGCTGGCACTCGAGGTAAGGGAATAGTGATGTGGGTGTACACCAGCTGGAACATGGCAAGGATGGTTTATCCATGTTACGCTGGCGCTGGGGGATTCCGATTGCTACTTATTCCGGGCTTGGGATGTGAAACGACCAGGGCATAGAAAGCCCTGAATGTGGGTTGAGCTTCAAGTTGAATCTTACCTGATGTCATCGCATGGCTGCGGTTTGCAGGGAGCTTGGATGATTGGTTCGCGTGAACGGCTTTTGTTGGGGGTGATGAGTGATGAAGGTAAACCACGAACAAGTGGTATTTTTGCACATTTTTTCTTTAAAAGATCAGAGTTTCATCCATTTTTTGCACGTCAGTAAGCAGTTTTCCATCATGAAAGCAACCTGGTGGACCGTCGCCGGGCAACGGCGCTCACATTGAATTTGAGCCATGGCGGTGTCCCTCAGAATGATTTTGGAGTGGTCAGCTATCAATTTAGGCCCGGCAAATCGACGAAATCCATCGAAATCCAAAGGATTGGATCGGCGAAGATTCCAACTATATGTGTGATTCGTTAGTATTTTGGATGCGAATTTCACCAGTGGACTGGTTGATGGTTTGACTCTTGCCGTGCGACCCAGATGTGCAGGCACTCTTCTACATTGCTTGATCCTCAAGGAACCGCCGCTTTGCACTTTTGGCCAGCGACAGCTTGAGTCCTATTGAGGGATAGATTCTTGAATGCTTATACTGTAACATGCATTCATTTACGTTCATATTTAAAGACTTCATTTATTAATCAGTTGGTAAATTCTTGTAAGTTGCTTGGCAACATTTGGCAACCATTTATTATATTTTTCACTACATAGTGATTTGTAGTGTTGTGTGTCCCGCAATTTTCAAGACGACGTGCTTGCAGATCTTGCAGAGGGGATAATATCCACGAGAGAGAGAGAGACAGAGATGGTTGAGATTGGCTGATGATGATTAATTGAGCAGATCATGATCATGACCGTATGAGTAGCTTCACCGGTTTTTCGATGATTAATGTTGGTTAATGATGGCTATTCTCATATTCTTTCGCCATTGAATTGTTGGTGTTTGCGCCGTTTGCGCTCTTTCAGGTCGAGGACAGCCTCACATTGCCTGAGCTACAGGCTGAGGTGAGCCCTGAAAGCCGTGATGTGCCCCACAGATGGTCGAAGCTTTGCTGATCAAAGTGATGTACCGATGGATGCTGATGGATCTGATGGTCATGAATGCCGATGAATGCTAAGAAAGGTTATAGTGTGTATACGATTATAGTTTGTATGTGTCCCAAAATTCGGACTCGGCATTGGTATTGACATGTGCGTTCACCAGCTGTACTTGAGCAATGGGGTATGATAGGTGTGATCAGCCACTGAGCAACAGTGCTCGATCACGCCTTCAACCACCTATTCATGAAGAGCTGCTCATCAAATTTAACCATCGATTGTAATAGAATCAACGGAGAGAGATAGCCCCTGTGTACCCTGACCATGATCAATTTGCCAAACTAAAAAACCGACCAGCATGTTCAGGGTACACAGGAGGGTTTTACCGCAGGTTCACTCATCACCAGCCACTCCTAGTGCTGGCTGGAAAGCTGGGTGCTCTTTTCGGGCTGGACCCGACCCTGGATCCCTGATTTGTGGCTAAGCACCCTGGTTGAACTGGTTGAATCCTTCAGCCCTGAAATCGAGGGCAAGAAATGTAACTTGGACCCCCCACTTGGGCCATCCTGGGGTACCTAAAATTTCGCAACTTCAAGCTGCACTGGAGCCCTGGACGGTTGGACCATGTTCAAACCAATTTCAAAAGGGATCAGATGAGCAACCTGAGCTTGAACCGGTTGTGTGTTCTCGGTATTGCTTGGTTTCTCCCATGGGATTTTCGCATGTTTTCGCTACGTCACCTGGCGTCACCCAGTAGCATCAGCCCACCATTCGACACAGCGGCAGGTGGACCCCTACTGGGAAGCTTTGACCAGCTCCTTGTCACAGGCCGGGGGTCACACCGACGTCGCTTGTTCAAAATGAGGAGGTTTGTTGTATGATGCAATGATACAGAATGATACAACGAAATTGGGCAGGAAAAACAATGATGCACCAAAATTTTGAGATGAACTTCTGATAAATGTAATTTTGCTTGCAGTGAATGATGTGAATTTCAAATGGTTTCTTGTAGCTTTGCAAAGATACATTCACATCATTCACGGCATGTGCATTTGCAAATGTATGCAAGTATGACCAAAATATTAAATATATCAAGATATCAGTATACTCAACAACATGCAATACGCGTGTCCTGCATTCATTCTTGCATGTGGTGTGTGCATGTGTGCAGTATACACACATTTGTGCAATGGTGGACGTACAGTTGTTGCTTCCCACCCGGGTTGCTAGCCCCAAGTCGCTCAGATTCATGATTGCCATCTAAAGCCAGGCACAAAGGTTGAGTCTCACTAGCATGACTTGAGCATTTGCCGAAATTCCTGCTTGATGAAAGAAATGTTGATGTCGAACCTTTAATGTTGCAGATTCACCGCCTTTTTGACGTGCATGGACATGATCAAAACCCATTTGTTGATCTTAGACTAAGATATACTGAGATCATCCATCAGTTGGGCGGATGAAAACTCCACATTGAAGGAAGGAACCAAGTATAGAAATCGCATGAAATTGTAGCGTGGCTGGGCAGAAAGAAGCAGATGAGTTTGGGCCCAAAAATGGATCCTTGAGAGACAATGGAAAACCGACCAGAAAAGTAGATGATCTTGGCATTCAAAAAGCATGATTTCTAGTTCCAGGTTGGTCAACTATTTTCAGCTTAGCTTGGGATGCTTGGGGCAGAACTGCCCAGGGAGTTTCTGAGTTTTGCCCTTCAGGTGGCTGAAGTGCTCAGACTGCGGGATTGCCCAGAAAGTTCTTCAAGAAATGGTAGGACCTGGTAGGACCTGGATGGAGGGCCCAAGGATACCCAAGATCTTGACGAAGTAGGAGGCCTTTGCTTCACGTCTCCCAGCTGATTCCTGAAAACGTCCGCTGGGCACACGCATGCGCTGTTGCAATGGCATGCCATGGCCTACGTTTATACCCGGATGGGAACTGTCGCCAAGCATGGCATTTTGATGTATTTTCAAGGCAAGTCCAGCCCTTTGAGTTTTCATTTCATGGCTGAATGAAGGTCAAGACTGCACAGATTTCTCTTCGTTGGCAATGGGGACAAATTTTTCCACCCGTGTTTTGCACACAAACCTATGGTTTCTCCGAGCACCCGCATCACAAGAAGCCAAGGAGGGCAGATGAGGACGTCGGCCTTTTGTCGCAGGCGCGAAATTAGAATCACGTGATCTCAACGATGGTGTGTCGGGGGAGGGATGACTTCCAAGAATTCATGAGATCAATTTCATCCTGTTTTTTCCAAGGTTTTCAGTGCCACGTGCTGTTTCTGGCAATCCGCAAAGAGATGGTAGGAGTGGCGCGCCGCGGTTTGGCACCACCAGTTTGCTGGCAAGCATTGCTTCAACCTTTATGGTCCAATATCCATATATTTCACAGTATTTCCTGCTACGTCCTCCCGATTGCATTAACGATTGCTCGCAATTAGCAACCATTTGTAAATATTATGAACCATCATAGTGTTGGTTATTGTTACTTGTTGATGCTTACATTGCTGTTTTTTAACTGCACACGGTTCTGTTTATCAAATTTTCTCTTCGCTATGCACGCGTCCCTTGCGAGGTTTTCACCAACTTGTTGATGCAAAGGCGTGGTGGGCTGCAGCAGGCGTTGACGTGGTTGGAAGGTTGAGTTCAAGCCGCTTCATGCCAGCGGTGCCAAAAGCCATGCCAAGCCCAAAGTCACTAGTAGAGTAGAGCACTAGTAGCATTCAAATGAAAGAATTGTGCGTAACTACACGTCAGAAGGTACCTGAGTCGTGGTCATGAATTGATGAAGATGATTAGCTAAGAACAGGCTCACAACATTCTGATGATTATTCTTGGTTAGCTGTCACAGCTAAGATTAGGATTGTGGTCTTTCCATTCTTCTGTGAGACTAAAGCCAAATGCACTGCACTAGAACCAACATGACCCAACAATGCAGATCCCTGGGCCCATGGCATCCCACAGAAACGCTAACCATGCCAGTGGTAAACCAACGACTTTTCGGATTTCAGGATGAATTATGTCATCGTGTATACCCTTTGGCAAACTAACCTGGCAATGGAAGACATCCTGATTGTTCATTGCCAGATATACCAGAGGGCATCACTCAGCTTAACCATGATATATCCGATGGCTTAACCACACCTGCGATCAGCCCATTATCAGCCGGCCGTGATTGCTAGGCTGTTGACGTGCAGCAAAACGCCCATGGCCACGGCGGAGCGAGCGGTAGGCTTGCTCCAGGCGGGGTGAGGTGAGTTTTGGCACCCGGGTCAGCTGTGATCAACTTGCGTCTGGTTTCCGTGGCTATGTGTGGGTATAAAATATATCAAATACAATGCATATCTGGGTGGGAAATGATTTTCTGGGTGGAATATGATGATTTCATGTTTGAGAGTTTGTCATTTCGGATCATTTTGACCGGCCAAAGGCTACTCCGTTCTGAAACTTTGCTTGACACAAGCTCCACTTTTCCGAGCTTGTTCACGAGGTGCTGATAGATGGTGTATCCTTCCAGCTTCCCTACCAACATAAAACTTGTTATTTTCCATTTATAATCTCTAGGCAAATCTCTAGACAATCTCCAAACAAATCTCTTTGACCAAACCTCGAAACAACACGACATTTTGAATCTCTACGAACAGCTCCTGGGGCCCACAACATGCCACAGCAACATCGGTTCAAGCTCTGCCGCAGGTGTTGGGTCGCAGGGATCTCAGAGGACAGTTCTTCCCCCATTGGCGCTGAATATTTGGAGGTTAGGCACCAATGGGTTGACGATGATGGGTTAAAATGATGAATGATGGGTAAGAAATAGATAGAAATACTTGATACTGATGAGAGAGAGAGGGCGAGTTGATAATGATGGGTTACTATGCTTAGGCTGAATGATGGGGAAGAAATGCTTAGAATGCTAAGAATGGCTTTTGAATCATGTGGAAAATTTTCATTATTGTTCAGAATAATGGGTAAATACGGGGAAGAAATGCTGATGAGGGCACAGATGAACGGATCCATCTCCAATATGCCCCGTGCACAGGTGGCTGGGAACATAAGGTTGTGAAAATGATGATGCCACAAAAGCAGCACACAATCGAATTAGATGCACACAGCAAGAAATGCTAATTGTCCTAGCCATCCCAAGTTTTCTCCAAGTCCTTTCAGGGACCCATCAATTGTCAATTTTCTTGGCACATGTCATTTTTGAAGCATCAGCGGGTTCCATGCCCAACGGCTGGTCTGCATGTACACGAGGTTGTTGGATGATAGGCCTGTGGTGTAAAACCGTCCGGTATGAAACCCCTTTCGCTCTCCTGGTTTCATTGGACAGCTTGCATTCCATTGGTTTTGTGAGCCAGCTGGCACGCCGCTGTTCGCTCTACCGCTTTTCTCTTGAGGAAGTGATTCCAAGCCAAAAACTTGTAGGAACTATCCTTCAGACGATCTTGTACAAGAACCTATTCCAAGCAGCTATAACTTGTAGGAACTTGCTCCCAAGAACATCCTTCAGACGTCTTCAGAACCCGATTGATCTGTTCTACCGACCATGTCCCTGGGCGCTGAGGTGACTCCGGTATGGGATCGCCCAGCTTGAGGCCGAGCTGCGGCTGGGGAGCGATGAGGGTCGCCAGGGGTATCCCGTTCAATCCCTTTAAAGGGGGAGCTAAAGAGCTACAGGGAGTGGTGAAACCAGATGGTAGTTAGATTATGTGATGTATATTCATGTGACATTGAAATGATTTGCTTCGTTTAGGGAAAATGATCTCATCCACTGGAATGCTTTGGAGCTCATCAGTTTTGATCAATTTTACAGGGCCACTATAGCCCCAGTTTATGACTTGGCAAGGCGATATGTCATGGCCGTGGGTGCGAACATGCTGCCGTTGATATGCCCGGCAGGTTTAACAACGCATACTGGATTGGATGAGAGGTGCCAAAATAATCCAAACACACAACTAGTTGATGCTTTTGAACATCGATTTTTCCCCAATAGTTTTGATGATATTGATGGTTGGTTGATTCCTTCACCTGTCAGCTACCACCACGCCAGAACCACAGCCACCGTCTGAAGACTTTGGCCAGGGTATATAACTTGCGCATAGACTCACCGCTGCAGCATTTCAAAACCCAGCTTCCTAGATGGCCATGGCATATCCCTGCTAACCTGTTCACTTGGAAACTAAAGGTTTGTTTGCCTGATCAAGTTGAATTCCCGGAGCGCTTTCGCTACCCAACTGGGACAAGGTTCCCCAGTTATTCATGAATAGTAAGTGGTTTGTTGCCCCGGGGGTGTCCACTTCCTTCATTGAAATGGCTTCGTGCGCTTGGTGTGACTATGGGCTTAAACTTGATTTGCCATGATTTGCTTGCTAGCACTGTTGCAGCTCATTGTACGTGTATCAAAAAAGTCTTCAACCACCTCACTAAGGTGGACAAAAACACGGCTGGTGTGCTTCCTACTGCTGTGAGTACCTCATCCCTCTCTAATGGAAAAGTGCATCTATGCCGGTTTCTGCAAGGATCCAGAATTCATCAGAGTAATCAGTCACTCAGTGTGTGGCGCAGCAAAATAAGAGAAAGGACAGTGTGAGTGCGGCAGCGCTCACGCTTCAGTCACCGGGTCCGATGGGTGTGGAATGATTCGCTGATGTTTTTGGGACGGGTTGCAACCACCAACCAGCAAAGTATGTGACACCCGATGGTTAAAACAAGGCTTTTCTGTAGATTTTCCCATCGACCAACCCAGTGAACTGTGTATTGCAAGCAGTTTGGCGGTTTAATTTTCCCTGGCATTACTCAATAGTTTGATGGTTGACAAGTTGACAAGCATATTTTTCATAGGGCTGGTTCAACCATCAAGCAGTAAACAGTTTAGATCCAACTGGAGCTGTGAGGCACTTCTTTGCACTTTGTGAGGCCGAGGTGGGTGATCCAACCTGGGCCCGGGTTCACGTCATGGGGTTCGTTCCCAGTCGTTGGCGGGTTGCGGTTTCAGGCCCTGGTTGCTAACGGTTCAACGCTGGATTCGACTGGCGGTTCTCAAGATGTGATTTTTTCATATCTATATATAGATATATGTATATATTTATTGATTTTGTTATCTTTTTATGTATGAAAATATCTGGGTGGGTCACAGCCACAAACTTAGATTCCTACTGGTTTTGGGATTAGATGGATGTCTTATGCACTCACTAAAGAACACTGTTCGGGGATATAAAAGTAATCAGGATAAGAAGACATATACAAGTGATCCTGGGTGGAAGTCGGCAGGCAAATGCTACCAATCGCATTGATGAGATTTTGATCGAGAGTCCTCAGCTGATAGATTTTGATGATCCAAACGCGAAGGCAGAAATAGCTAAGCAAATGTTGACCATGGCACAGATTCAAAAGAGAGATGAAGATAGTAGGATGAATTTTCGGGGTCCCAGCTGATGCTACCCCTGGACCAGAACCAACAATGAGCATATTTGAGGCTCGAAAGTCAGCATTTTGGAGGTACGTTGCTGCTGGCATGAATTGATGTACATTTGGTCATTGCCAACCTGTAGTATTTGAGGATTTTGCGGGCATTCTAGAAACTTACCATTTACAGGGGCTTTGCACAAACGCCGAAGCGAACTGCCAAAGTGTGCCTTGACAGCTAGTGGTGATCTTGACACTTTGATCCATTTTGATGATGACCTTTGATTGCACCAACGCGTTTGGCTCTTGGGTGCGCAACGTTCAGATGCAGATGTATGGCACCCAAATCCACATGAGAAGGCAAATGGATCCCACACACACGTGTTTACATAGTATGTGTGAGGACTTCGTTTTCAAAGTGATTCACCATTATCCTAACAATCATGATTCAGTTCATCTGCACATATGTACCATGATGTTTGTGCACCATATGAAAACCATATGTGTATATTTACCAACCACATCACAAGGTCAAGCCCTTCACTTGCCATTTGTGTGTGTTTGTTGGCATCTTTTCATGGATGTGCACCGGCAGCCACTCGCCAGGCAAGCGAAGCCCCGGCCGACGAAAACGAAGATGCGAAGCTTAGCGTTGGGGCCCCAGCGGCCTGGCAGTGCCCCAGCCCGTTGGCTTTGGAAGTGAAGGATGGTCAGATGCTTAACATGGAACTGATAGGAACTAATTAGATGGTAAACTATGGTCAATACGGAACTGGTTAGATGGTAAACCATGGTCAATAAGGAACTGGTTAGATGGTAATCCATGGTCAATAAGGAACTGGTTAGAATCCATGGTGAATAAGGAACTGATTAGATGGTGAGCCATGGTTAGTCGGCAACATAAGCAGCGAACCTTGACGATGGTTTGATTGACACACAACTGTTGAGGGATGTTAAGGCTTGTAAATGAGCGTTTTTGATGTCTGAGGATGGCATTACAAGGATTAATAGCCAAGTCATAACTACCGACTAACAAGCAACTAGTGACCAACTAATTGCTTGTTACTTAGTTTACTTGAATGTTAATGATGGTCAATGCTGGTTATTGATGGTGTTTGATGGATAGTGGCTATACAAGTTTTGAACTCACAAAACCATGGAGGGGCCCATAAGCACCAGATGGCATCCCCCATGTGCTGCTAAGGTGGCCTCAGCCACAGCAAAAGGAGTTCAAGCTCCGGCGGGGCACCCCTTGGAAGCGCAGGGACAACCAGGAAGTTGGCGGATTTTCGAGGTAGACGCGTAGATCGCGTGAGTTTATGTATGGATCTATTTGGGTTTTTTTCAAGCCATGGGGAACCCAAGAAATGGTTGGTTTACTACTTGATAAATGGTTGAGATTAGAAATTTGAGAGGGTCCCCTATTTTGAGAACACCCATGTAGATCAATGGAAGTGTCAATGAACATTTCTGCATATACGGTGCTTGTAATGCTCCAGAAATGCTCATCCTTATGTAGACTTGCGCCTGTACGTATCCCTATGCGCGTGCGCTCACCTTCAACTGACGCATGTGTTTGGAATCGATCTGGTCTTGGCCTTGCAGGAGTGGCAATTGGTTTGGAGTGCTGCTTAGCCATGATTGGGCTGAAGCGATGGAGTGATGACCCAGCGATGTTGTCGTGCAAGACAGCGCTTGGTTGTTGGCTCTAGGAGTTTTACTCACTGCGTTTTAGTATGGTACAATGATTTCTACTGAACTCATCGATGCATAAGCTCTTTGCCATGGGATATTTGAGATTTGTTCATGAATGAGTCAAATCACTAAGCAATTTGAAACTGCTTCGTTATCAACCCCATCATGCTCAGGACTGATCACCTCTGGCAATGAGAGATTTTCTATTTATCGCCGATGGTGACCTTGATTAGAAACCACTAAAGCCAAGCTCTTGGCACACTCTCCACGTTCAAAGTTGCTTCCTGCCAACTTGGTGAGAGTGTCAGTGGCCATGCATATGAATCTGTTTTCGTTTCTTGTCCTCCACTCGATCACTAATTATTTTGTTGAGAGTAGGGCTCCTATTCTACTTGGGTTTCTGTGATTGCGCGTTCTGCACCAAGCAAAACCAGCACTTTTTGCGCAGATTTTGTCGGGGACCACTGGCTCGGCTAAGTCCCAAGTCATGAGAGCTGAGGTCGCACGAATTCCCACGCGGGCTGCCCTGCTAAGTGCCCTGTGGAAACATGACACGAACGTCGCCAAGACTGCAGCGAGACTGCAACCCCTATGTTCTAAAGCTGTGTCAATGACGGGGTTCCAATATTCAACAGCAAACAAACAAATTCCAAAAAGGGTTTGGAAAATGAATGGCCGTGGATGCAAGTGGTGCCTTGGTCAAGTGCATGTCGGCGACGAGCGACTTTGTTTAAAGACTTGACGTCGGATCATCAGCAGCCAAACGGAAATACAACTAGTTTTGATCAGTCACCAGCGTTTGTTCCCACCGTCATCGAGCTATAATTTTGCGATCGTCCCTTCCAGATTGGGTTTGCGCCAGAAAAGTGGCAACCCCAGTTCACCAATGGTTTCCTACTAAAATGATCATTTTTTGGTGGGGCCTATTCGTTATTCGACTTCGGCGTATGTCTTTCGATGTCTTTCGTACTGCCCCGCCTGGCCGCCGGCGAGGTACGGCTGCTCCTGCGTTGGTAGACTATGTGCTCTGGCGCTAGCTAGTGCTGATAGTGCTGCCAAGCCACTGATGAACGAAGTCAGCGCCGAACTGGAAGCGGTGGCTGATGATGGAATGATGAATAATCAAGGGTGATAAGCCATGGTGAATGATGGTTCATCAACCATGGTGAGTATAACCAATAATGAAGGATAATAATGCAATAATAATGTTTGAAGATGGTTAATGGTGGTGAATGATGGTTAATGATCATGAATGGTGGCCCATAGTGGCTAAGAATGATGGCGAATGATGGCCATGGTCGTTGATCATGGTTATGAATCATTACTGCAATCATGTTCGATAGTCTTTATTAACGAATAGATCATGCAGAGAGAGAAATATCAAACTGGCCTATTCCTTGAGCGTAGTAGGTCTTGGGTGCTGGGAAACTTTCTCACCCTTTGTCCTTGGTATCCCCTGTAATCAATGGTGTCACTGGTCACTGGCCATCATTATTCATCATTTTTGTTTGGCGCTTTGCTGCAACACGAGATGTTCACACGGCCCCGCAACAGCAGTGCGTACGTACCCTCGAGTAAACTAACCTGGAAGCAAAAATCATCACTATTTAGCAGTTTGCCACAGTGTAACCTTGGGTCGATGACAACGGAGGGATTTAGACTCTATGCTTTGCATCCGTGTGTGCTTACATGATCTTTCATGAAAGCCGACATCGAGGCGGCAACTGCTTTCACACGTGTTTCTTCTGGCATGCCTACGACAATCGCAACATGCAGATGCAGGAATTCAGCATTTTGCATTTTTGCAACCTATTCAGGATGAACCGTGTGACGCCGTATGGCACGTCGAACCAGCCACAGATCTGCCGTCAACCGTTGGGCAGCCAAGGTGCGAAACCTCTTCAAACACTATTTGCAAGAAGAGGTTGGGAGCACTGGCTGGGATGAGGGGACTTGTGACTAAGGGAATTCTTTTTTGAAGCAATCGCTCAGCAGATGTCACAAATCAGAATCACTATGATGATCATAATCATCATGATCATGACATATCATGACCATCAAAAAAGCTGATCGTCATCGTCATTAGCCATGGCAGGATTTGGACTGAGCGGCATGCCATGGCCTGTGGATCACCTCTTGGATCACCTTGTCCCAGGAGGCGCGGCAACGAGGAGGTTCCGCATCTTCTGCCCTTCATCAAGCGCAGGAAGTGCGACTGGCAGGGGATCCGAGGCACGGGCGTTGCGGCTTCGCCCCTTCTTCGGCCAGGGATGGAGGGACCTTTCACGCGAGCTTTAAGGCAACCTGTCGGAAGAATAGAGGCCATCCATGGAAACGTGAAACGGTGGTAGGATCCAACCATCCAAAGAGAATAGTAGCGAAGGCACCAGTAATTCGGGAAATTACATGATTTTTTTGACATAATTGACATCTATTGTGAGGGTCAAATCCATCACAAAAGCCATGCCACCACCATCAGAGCAACCCAAAGCCATCCATCCATTTGGGCTCTGCCTAGGCCTTGAACCACCTCCTGAAGCTTGATGCAGATGAGGCCGCCCCAATCAACCCGTGGCAGCTGCAGCTATCAGTGGCGCACCCGCGTAGCCCCAGGGGTTTGTCTTATCGCTCCTTCAATCACTGCGATCCGTTGCTTGGAACTTATGTAGATCCAACTTGGAACTGTTATGACCCCCTTTCTATTACTTATCTTTAGCTTCAGTACTCATTGTAGGCGTTGAACTTCGAACATCCTCGAGCTCAAGAAACGATGATCTAATCAGCTCCACGCGCACCTCGCAACTTTGGAAATTTTCCAAGCTTTGGTCCACTATCCGCCATCCTAAAAATGGGGTCGCTATTTGTTTCGGTCAAGTGATGCACCGTGATGCACCGACCAATAGGGATGCATGATCAAGCAGGTTCGGACCATGACCAGAAAACCGGCGGTGACGAAATGCAAAGAACTGATCGACCGTAGCTAAGCGCCCGATTACCACTGACCCCAGCCTGATTTTTTACCAGCTCAATATCTAAGTCTCTTATTGGGTTTACCAACTACAGGATCCCCCTGTTCATTCTTGTCCGTATTGTCAACCTATTTGTGCCTGGTTCCCCCATCACGAACCATTTTTTTTCTTATTATTGTTGGTTATCATCCCTCATTATTGGCTGGTCACTAGTGATTCATAGCCAACCCACTATTCACCTATCGCAAGCCAACGACTTCGCCCATGAAGTTTGAACTACATAAATAGCCTGCTAACCATTTCAGCTATTCACAAGTAGCGACAGTAGGGGTTCAACAAAACGAACAGCTCAAGTGATTACACAACCGGTATGAGACCAATGTACGATTAGCCGGCGTAATGCCATTGCAGGCTGGTGGTTTGAACCATGTTTTATTTTCCCTAGGAATGATCAACACTGGTTTGTTGGTTGACCCATGTTTTTCGTAAGCCACCAACTAGATTACGATCATTCATTTGTAATTTTGTTAACCACTATTAACCACCTTATGATCACTATTAACCACTTATATAATTAGTAATATCATCATCACTGACTTTTTATCAACCACTTTGAATCACCATGAAGTGACCCAGGGTGGCTCAACCACCCAGACCGGTGTGATCCAAGCGCGCCACCGGGTGGCGCCGGCACCAGGCGGTGGTGTCCTTGGCCGCGCCCGGATCCGAGAAGGTGGGGGACCCATGGCTGGTGAAGGGCTGAGATCAACATCCCATGGGTTCATCGGTTCCTATTTGTGGGATGTCATTTTCAAAATTATCGGGCAATATTAAGCAACCAATAACAATGCTTAACTAGTTGGTTAATGGGTGATAATAGGTTATCATAAGCAATACTAGTAGGGGGATATACCAGCTATAAATGGCTATGGGTCGAGCAGTCAACCAGCCAATGGCTGGTTATAATGGTTAATAATAGGGGATAACAACTAGCAACTATAGGGGATATACCAACTATATGGCGAGCTGGGTCAAGCAGTTAGCCAATCAATTTCATGGGGGATTTCCACCAACAATTTCATCGGGAACACAATGGTCAATGATAGGGGAACCAAGCGGTACGGGCTTTTGACCCATAGCCATTTGGTGATAAGATTTGATAAGGACATTTTGTGGATGATACTTCAATGATAGGTGGTATCATGGCCACTCATGGTCGGTAATGACGTTCAGAAAACATCCCACAATGTGGCTGACAGCTGTGATAGTCAAATATAAGCGCTTGGAGACGCACATGCAAGTGCTGCAACAGCTTGGAAATTTGACAGGCATGTTCCAGACCCATGATAGCTACCAGTCTCAAGCATCATCGAACGTGCAAGATCAGAATGCACCACTCTTGAGTCATGAGCCCATCGACGACCTGGCTGTTCCAAATCGTATTTCCAGCAGCGGGCCTGCAGTTCTTGGCTCTCCCCGGTCAGGAAGTGCACTAGTCGGCTAATCAGGGCCGTTCAGCTTGCAGGCATCCAGCACACAAAGTGCCAGACGAGGTCAGGTATCAATATGGGGGTTTCTAACAATTAGGGGTAACTCCAGTTGTTGTCCACTATTAGTGGTTTAGAATAGTACTGTAATATACCAACCATAGCTTGGGAGGTTCCCTATTCTGAGATGCCACCATGTACCCCCTCATTAATCAACCTATGGTTTATTCCTAATCCGGGGTTGACATTAATTGGGGGGCACTTCTGATTAACGTTGGCTATTGTAATAGCCTTGTTGATAATGATAACTCATAACCTTATCAACAAAGTCCTTGAAGGTTCCGAGGGCGGCCCTGCCAGGCGCAGTTGGCCTGCAGGCTGGCAGGTAAGAAAGGTCCGAGGCTGAGTCAGCCAGAGCTGCCCTTCGGAGGATGAAGCGTGATTAGCCATGGTAAATCATGGTTAACCAAGCTACCTGGGAGGTAATTATTCAATCATTTCGCTGCAGATTTTTCATTGACAAACTGCCGGAAGGCAGTTTCGCATACTTTTGGTTCATTGCTTGACCATTGATGGGAAATGCCAAGCGCCAGTGCTGGCCATGTGCAATCGATCCAGAGCTGGCCATGTGAAACTGCTGATTGGAGGGGCTTGGGCACATGACTCAGATCCGAAGTGCAGAAACCTAGAGAACATGATCATGTACTGAGTGATGCCCCCAAGTTATTTAAACAACTACGATAGCTACCGCTGGTGGTAGAGAGGACTATAGTTAGGTGGCTTGTAAAATCACTTAGAGATAGAGGGTACCACTCTGTATCAACAGATGCCCGGAGACTTCCCGGAGTACGAGCATGGCCGGCAAATTATCCGCAGATCAACTGCCGGAATGTGTACTCTGAATATGTGGCTGCCATGGAGCTGCAGATGAACGGACGATAGGTAATTTCATGTTTATATACAGTTGAATGCCTATATGTATATAATATATATGTATTTATTTATTTGTTTATCAATCCATATATACGTATATACCCGCAGCCCAACGTTTGCCCTGGTTGAATGACTACACATAGACCTTGCGCGGAGATGATGGGTATGATAAACACGATGGTGCTTGCTGTGGCTGATATGTATAGGATGATGGTGATGGACAAGCTGCTGGTGACTTGCTGAGGCTTGGTGATGGCATTGCTGCCGCAGTGGGGGGACCGATGTTGAGACTGGTAGGAACTGAGGCAGGTTGCAACGAAGATGTGGATAGTTTCCAGCGATTTTCCATAGGGCAACTGCGTCAGAAAATGTACATCTTTTGGGGATTTGATGTGGACTTGGATGCATACGTTTGAGGATGTTTGCGAGGATGCAGGGGTTGAATCCATAGCGATGCCATCAGCATAGTTAGAATGCCACAGTTTGACCTGCAGCCATTTCAGCGTTCCTTTGTTGGACCATGCTTTTTGAATCTGCACGCCTTCTTACATGTTTGTGCTCGGCCAAAGCATGGAAACCCTCTCAGTGCAACCAGGAATGTGGATATTTCATGACATTGTTAGTAATTATATACTTTGGTCCTGAGCCTTTTCATGTGATGTTGTTGGCTGTCAATCTAACACCCTGAGGCCCTACGTGTCATGCTCAATCGTTTGCGCTAGGATATGGCATTTGTAGATGTTCATCCCCTTATCCACTGAGTAGCCCCAAGTCAAAAAATACTTGTGATCATATCATATGGAGCTCTCATCAGTCCCAAGTGGCCAATTTGTACATTTGCTGGCGATGTATGCTTACCCCTATGCTGGGTGTTGATTGGAAGCAGGACTCTGATAGCAACAAGTCGTTCTAGCAGCTGCCATGGCACCGATTATAGGGGAAGATGCAAAACTGGCGACCTCGACCTTGTATGAGGAGAATGTGCACTTTGGCACACACTTAGAGGTTTGGGGCAGTTGGTATGACACAGAGAGCAAGTCCTGGGGATATGCTTGCTGCAGGGGTACCAGGCAGCGACAAAGACGCTGCCCAAAGACTGCACCCTATGCAGAAGGTGAAGCGGAGGAGGAAGACGAAGCAGAAGTGAAAGTGAGTCGTCGCATGGCAGATTTGTTGGAGAAGAATCCTTCCTTCACAGGTGAGGTGCCCACTCCAGATCAAGAGAGGAACTGGAGTGACACTGAGCTCAAGAACTTTATCCACAGCAATGGTCTGATTCGCCCAGCAAGAACCAAAGGCCAGCAGCGGCCGGAGCCAACTCCTGCTGATTGGAAGGTTTTGGACTTGGAGCCTGGGGCAGATCCTACACAGCTGAAAAAGGCCTATCGAAAGTTAGCACTTCAGTACCATCCCGACAAGCAGAGAAACGAGAAGGACAAGGCCTCTGCTACGGAGAAGTTCCGCAAAGTGGTGGAGGCCTACGAGGCCATTGCGGGCCACGTGGCCGAGATTCCCGCCGTCGCAGCGTCAGAGGATGGAACGCGAAAGAGGCGATGGCGCATTGTCATTGTGGAGTGAGCGCCTTATGGCAATCCCTGGGCAGTGTCAGATCCCCAAGTCCTAGGCGCCGAATGCGAAACAACTGCTGCAGTCGTGTGGAGTTTGGCATTGGCGTCCTCCACTTGCGCGGCATAGCCAGTTGTAAAGAAAAATGAACCGTGACCAGCGATGCCAAAACCCAGCATTGATGTTTGCTCGTGCTCTGTTCATTGCATCGCGTGTTTCTCCCCAAGAATACAGGGCAGATCAAGGTCAATGGAAGTCATCATCATCATCATCATCATCATCATCATCAGCAGCATCCACTACCATGCGTTGTTGCTTCAAACTAATCAACACATGCAAGAGATGGAGACATCCAGTGCAATATGATAAGTTTTAGGAACACCAACTCTGTTCATATTGTGTGCGCAGATTGATGATTTCTATTGCTTTATCATGCTTTATCAGGATTTTTTGCTAGAAAGAAGGATATATGTGCCTGCATTTTTCTGATAGATTCATGTACATAAAGACATATTCATACACAAGTTGATTACTACGCATGACTAAAGTTGTTTGGATTGTTTGTTCATTCCATTGTCATCAGTTCTTACATGTAATCATGTATGTGTGTGTGCGTGCGCGTTTTTTAAAAACATATATATATATAACTATATATATACATAGCTGAACTCCTTGAGAATGCGATAGACAGCGGTGGAGGGAGAGAGAGAGAGAGAGAGAGAGAGAGATTGAGATGTGTTGCAACATCCAGGTTTTAGATTTAAAAAATTGAATGAGGATCTGTGAAAGGCCTGAATGAGGATCAATTTTTTAGATATGCAAACAAATGAATGATATGTTTTAGATCAATTTCTTAGATATGGAAACCTGTCTATCAGGCACAGTGCACCTTGTCACTGAGGTTGTCAGCTTTGGCGCCTTCCGGAGATCCGGAGGTCCGCAAGTTGGTGCGAGAAGTATTGCAGGACGCGACCGGGGTGACCGGGGTGCCTTCCCGGGTGTGGCACAGGAGCATGGCATGGGGAGGACATGGTCCGAACATCCTCCACTAAAGCTGTGAATTTGAATTTTGAGCCTGGGGAGCCAAAAGCACATGATTTTTTTGCTTCTTGAGATGACAAAGGTATGGACATTTTGATTTGGATGCTGTGATTTACCAGCAAGACGCATCCTGCCGCAAACCCTGGCTCACCTGTGCATATTTTTTTTTGGTTGTCTCTGCAGTAATTTGTACTTTATTGGGAAAAAAATATGGTTTATTTCCAGCAAACATACCATGTCTGAAGGAACTTGCGACCCACCTCCAACTCACATAGAAAATTATGTTATATATTATTTAAATATAATTTACTTATAAACAAATAAATAAATAATAAAAATTATTTAATTTTTTAACCTTTATATCTAAATATCTATTTATTTAATAAAAATCATTTATTTAATTTATTTTTTCAAAATCTCCTAATTAAAAATAAGTAAATATTTAGATATTTAGAAACATATTATATATATTTTTTTTATTATATTTATTTTTTCAAAAAAAATATATATATAAATAATTAATATAATTAATTTTAATTTATAAAATAGATTTAATTAATATTTTTAAAATATATTTTTTTAAATAAGTAGTTTTAAATTATTTTAAATATTAAATTATGTAATAATATTTATATTTATTAATTATTTTTTATTAAATATAATTTAAATAATTTTATATTTATATTTAATTTTGTTTTTATTTAATTTATTATTAATTATAAATAATAATTTTTAAGTATTATTTTCTAATTATTGATATTAAAATTTATATTATTAATTGATATTATTATTTATTATTATTTAATGTTTATTTTGTAAAATAGTATATAATTAAATTTTTGTTATTAATTATTAGTTTAAAAAGAATTAGTATTAAATATTGGTAATTTTGAATTGGTAATTTTTGATGGTTGATTATAAATTGTTATTGTTTTTTTTGTAATTTGTATTTAGTTAAATTGGTAATTTTTAGATGTTAATTATTAATTGTTAATTTTTAGTTGTTGGTTTTTTAATTTTGGTTTTTGGTTGTTATTTATTAATTAATGATTTATTGAATTATTGGTTATTAGTTGTTTATTATTGATTCTTGGTAAGATATAATTTATTTGTAATTGTTAATTTTTGGGTTTAAATTATTAATTTTTAAAATTAATAATTAATTATTGGTTAATAATTATTTATTATTAATTATTAATTAATTATTATTAATTATTGGATATTAATTATTAATTATTAATTTTATTTAATTATTAATTATTAATTATATAATTAAATTTTTATTAATTAATTTTTAATTTATTTATTAATTATATAATTTTATTTTTTTAAGTTTAATTA
>VSDK01026695.1:399662-418970 GCA_009767595.1 Symbiodinium kawagutii
AATTATATTTTAATATTTTATTTAAATAAATTAATTTTTTTATATATTTAATTAGATTTATTTTTCTTTTTTAATATTTTTAAAAAAAATATATAAAATCTAAAATATTAAATATTAATTATTACATATTTTTTTCTAATAAATATATATTTTTTAAAATTATATATTTAAAATAGATTATTTTTAATTGTAATATTTTTTTTTACTATTTATTAAATATATGTTTTAATATAAAAATATTTTTATTTATTTAAAAAAAATATATATATAAATATATATTTTTTTCTAAATATATTATATTAAATTTAAAAACAAAAATAATTATATTAATTAAAATTAGTTTATATTTATGTTAAAATATAATAAATAAAATAAAAAATATATATTTAGAAATATTTTAAAAATGTATTTAATAAAATAAATTTATAAAATTAATAAATTAAATTTTTTTATTTTTTTAATATTAATTTTTTAATAATTACAAAATTTATTTTAATTATATAATTTTACCCATGTTTCCCAAGTAGGTTTTCCACTTCTGTGTAGTTTACCCAATATTCCATCCATATTTATTTACCTAGTATATCATCCCCATGAACAAGAGCTGCTTGAATACAGCAGTTACATTGCGGAAAGCAAACCTCCAGTTACAAAACACGATAGAACCAGCGCACGGAGGATGCACAAGAGCTGCTTAAATGCAGTAGTTACATTGCGGAAAGCAACCCTCCAGTTGCAAAACATGATAGAACCAGCGCACAGAGGATCCCCAAGAGTTGCTTGAATGCAGCAGTTACATAGCGGAAAGCAAACCTCCAGTTGCAAAACAAGATAGAACCAGCGCACAGAGGATCCCCAAGAGTTGCTTGAATGCAACAGTTACATTGCGGAAAGCAACCCTCCAGTTGCAAAACACGATAGAACCAGCGCACAGAGGATCCACAAGAGTTGCTTGAATGCAGCAGTTACATTGCGGAAAGCAAACCTCCAGTTGCGAAACAAGATAGAACCAGCGCACAGAGGATGCACAAGAAAGAGTCGCTTGAATGCAACAGTTACATTGCGCCAAGCAAACCTCAAGTTGCAAATCACAATATCACAATACCAGCGCACAAGATCCGAGCAAGAAGTTCCAGTTCTCCTTTCAAAAAGTGTATAAGGAACCTCGCCTTTCATCTTCGTTGAAATCTATTTCAAGACAACTGTTTCCAAAATGTACAAAAAGAAGCTAACGAGTGTGGAGCGACAGGGGACCTTGAGGAGCGATACTTCTGAAATTGATGACCGTAGAATCAATACCATGTTTTGACATAAATGTTTTACCAAAATTTTGGGAATTCCGCAAGAATTCGAGGGACCCTTTAAAAGGCATGCGGGGAAGTCAAGTAAAATTTACATTGAGAATCTGAGGGACCCTGGGCTTGGCGCTTTTCAGATTCTTAAACAACGCTCGGCTGTATAATCAAACATTGTATACATAACATAATTCTAAATATATGTGATATGTGTATAAATAATGTACATATTTACAGGAATTCGGCAATATCATTGTCCGTAGGTTTGCCGGTCCTTGGCTTCTTGAACCAGAATCATAGAACCATGTTGTGGTCATGCCGGCAAACAGTCCAGGAATGGTCGTTTTCGTTAGCTATGGCCCCCCAAACTTCCATCACATGGAAAGCAACTTGGTAGAGCTGTTTGATAGATTGTGCTGGTACAGTGAACTGCTTCAAGCAAAGGTTCTCAAGGCAAGACTTTCTTTGGACAAAAACCGATGCTTGTACCATCGGTAGCACTAATACGTACAATTACCAACACCACCACCAACACTATCACAATACCCACCACATGAGCATCCATATCACCATCAGCAACGGCAACAATGATCCATCTCCGACCAATAACCAAAACCACCACCACCGACAACAACAACAATCGCCAAGAAAACCAACCACAACAACTTGCCAACTTTAGCAGCCACTGCATCGTCATGATATCTCTTCACTTCAACACGTGATCCGCAATGCGGCACAAGTGTCTCAGGATCAATGACCCAAGATGCGTCCACCTCAGTGTCAAATGGTGAAGTCAGAGTCACCAACGACAACACAACACGCGGAGACTCAAAGCTCGAGTAGGTTGCAACGACCATCATGAAAAAAAACACTCAGCAACAGTGAGGGTCACAAATCATCAGGAGCGGTGATTTCTTAGAATAGGGAACCCGCAAAAATGGTTGGTCTATTAGTACTGTGAATGGCTATTAGTGGATGATTTTGAAATACCACCATTAGTACCTAGCAGTATCATCAATCCTTGACCGTGGCGACAAAACTGCTGAGCCATCAGTGAACATCGGTAAACATCAGCAATTATTCATCCTTTACCATCGTTAAGCATCAGAAAGTTGGCCATCAGTAAGCATCATTAAACATCATTAATTAACATTCATTCCGCACTACTTATACTAGTTGATTCTTAATTGGTCACTTGTCAATATCTAACCATCCTTAACCATCCTTAACCCTCACCAACCATCAATAACAAACAGCAGGGCTGTGATCTGGGTCGCCGCTGCTGCCCCATCTGGAAGATCACCTAGCAGCTAAGTGTTGAACCCCGGGAGGGCCCTGGCACGGTGATTCTGGTAAACTAATGGTTAACCTATGGTTAATAAGGATTAATCATGCTTGATAACAACTCGCAATGATTGATCATGATTGCTAATGACTGATACTGATTGATAGTGATTAATACTGGTTAAAAATGCTAAAGAATGAATTCACGACGATTGATGATGATTAATACTGATTGAAGATGCTGATGCTGATGTGGGATGATGACGACAAATAATGATATACTGTGGGCCAATCACAAGGGAGTACCTTCTTTTGGTGTAAATGTACGGTTTAGCCGCCGCGAAGCCTACGTTTGCAGTTGTTTATCTTTGCATAGCTGGGTGCAATCAAGCCCGGGCAAGGGGTTCGGCCAGCCAAACGTTAGGCAACCCGTCGCTGTTGGTTGTGGGTGCTCACAGTCAATCAAGCCAGGTCGTGTCCTGCTGTTTTTCCAGCTGCACATCCAAGTACTCACATAGTGGCTGGTGTCTTCCTAGCCATAAGCACTGAATCAGCTCATGTGATCCACCTATCCACTCCCCGCATCCCACAGCAACGCCTGCAACCCACAAGGGCTTGCGCGGCGGCCACTCCAAGCCCCTCATCATCAGCTCCGCTTGTGCCTCCTGGTGATACCACGGCTGCCGACGGCATGACATCAGGACCAAGCAGAAGTTGTCACACACACAGTTGACACACATGGTACACGTTGACCAATCTGCATGCACATCTACAGTGTAGATCTTTTGTGTATATATAAGCATATTCAAACTTAATTCAAATATGTATAATTCGTTCTATGGTACTACGGTTACATGAATGATGCCATGTAGGACGGCAATATTGGCTGCCGAGTAACATGAGCATCTCAAATATAAACAGAAGTCTCTTCTTTGGGATGTTTCAGATTGAATTGTGCATTTGGTCTTGACACATACAGTACCGAATTGAAAACCAAAACATCATACACAGTTTTCACTGTCGAATCCCACCAGCATTTCAGACAAACAATCTCAAAGTAAACCAGTTGAGTCAAAATCCCCAAAATAAAAAATCCGACCCATCCCGTGATATTCACCTTTGCATTTTGATGAAAAGTTGTATCCAAAACCATATCCACATCCAAACGAAAACGAGAGGCAGAAACTGAATGTCAGACAAGGAATCAAGCTATTCAGAAATTCGCGGCTAAACCAATGCAGACTGCGGGGGGTTCATATCAGGAGAAGGGAATGATAAGAATATGGGGTGCTGTCACCGGGTGGTCTGGATAGCCGCCAGTACATCTTGTTGTGGGTCCCAGTTCAACACCTCTTGGTACCCTACTACTGACCTAAACACATGTGAAAAGCGTTCGCCATACCAGCCAAATACCTTGAATGAAGATCCAATCAAATGAACCCAACAGTCCGTCATAGTTACCATAGTTCTTGCATGTCCACACGCTTCAGGGTTTTTTGTCTTGACCAGTATCCACTTATTTGCCTGTATAGATGACCGTACATCACATACACATGTGTATCAATGTACATCCACATGTACAAATCTACCTCCAGCGCTTTGAGGACATCTCCTGAAGTCCCTACATCTCCCTATCATTCACCCCTTCACCAACCGGATTTCCTGATCATGACGCATCTTTCGCGCCCTCAGTCGATGAAGCGCTGCCGGATCCATACAGTCGTACATGGATAGAATGTGCAGTACCATGTGCATCTGGGTGGTTTCAACCCCCATGAAAAGTATGAGTCAACCAACCAACCCATATTGAGGAAAATGAAAGATGATGATAAATGTGAACCACCAACCAAATAGGATGTAGCCATGAATGAGATCATGTACAGGATCTATCGGTATCTGTCTGTAGCAGTTGTGGATTTCTACAACCAAATGTGTGCATCCAAACGTGTGGGTATCCATAAATATGAGCAACTAAATCTAAATCTTCAGCTATTTCTGGTATGTAATCATATGCAGCCCTGGCCATCATATGATTTTATGAGATTATATGCATGCCGGCCATAAAATACTTAATTAAAGACGAAGTTGAATATTGATTCATGACTGCAAGGTCCCTGCTTTCCGCCTCACATTCTGATCAACCAAGGACGAAGAGTACCACTGCAAGAAGAAGCTGGGAAGTTGTCATGAATGATCCCTGTTCACCTGGAATCCCGAATCTCATGGTTTTGCATGGGTACCTGCCCACGAGTTTGGCGGAATCTCTGCTCAGCACTGGGCCTCCAGATAGCTGAAACAGTTGCCCAAGCAGTTCGGAGGCTGAGGCTGATACCAGTAATCAGGAGAAAACTTCTTTGGCGGAGGAAGACCTGTAGGGCAGCTGTCCTATGGTGCCTCAAATGTATCATCATCTTGTCATGAGAATTGTCACTTTGGGCTGGCATGGACTCGTAAGGAAACCGTGCTTCACCAGCGGAGTAGCTCAAATCCAACGGTACCCTCTCTTCACATGTTGATCTAGTCGTGGGAATATGAAGATATATTCAGGATCCAAGCCAAACCAAACTCTCCCAAAACGAACGGAACACCTTCTCAAAATTGATGATTGTGAGGATGATACAGGGGGGTGGTCAACAATCTACCAATAACAAATCTTAACAGGCCGACCTCCCAACACATACATGCCTGCTGACATGAACAACGGGGTGCAGAAGTGGCCCTGCTAATCTACTGCGGTCATCTTACCCCATGACGCATGCCATGTCACGTGGCTGACACAAGGCAGTTTCTGGTGACGGTTTTGCTGTAGCAAACGTTACCTTCTGGCAATCTAACCCTATGCTTCAACTTACCATTACAGTAGGAAACCAGCTGGTTTCTACCATTGTTGTTTGGAGTTGGTTACCTACTATGATGGCAACTGGAAGCATAGGGTAACATAGCAATGGCTAACCCACCATTGGAAGATCCTTTACCTTTCGGGAACGGCCATTTTCCATTGCTATATATGTTTGACTACCTAAGGGTACCTGATCTAGGAGTGGCAACATTGAGAGGCAAGCTGTTCCCCTAAAACATTGCCAAACTCTGAAAAGTGGCGCAGGATGGATTTGGTTGGACTGCTCTGATAATGTCGATTCATGGTGCTCCTATGAGCACAGACTGGCCAGTAAATCAAACAATCAGAAATACTTCACAGCACCAGGTGGCACACTGGACAGGCACAGGCCTTTCTTTCGCAAGTGGAATGTCCTTGGTAGATCCGCTTTGGGCCTGGCCCAGGGGTGGTACAAACAGCGGAACATCATGGTTGGTCATGGTTTCCAATCAGCAAAGAATCCTTTTTGAGACACTACATTCTAAGATTCTCAAGGGGAGAGAATTGTATTTGTGTGGTGTGGTCGTTGTCTTGATTATCTTCACTAGATGCATTCTGAACGGAAAACACACTAGCTACGCCACCACTCTTGATTCTGCGTTAGAACGTTGTGATTCTTGGGTTGCATCGGGCATATACAAGGGTGGGACACCTGCGGTGTACTATTGCAAAGGATATCCAATGTAGAAGGTGCGCGTAGACACGCAGCGATCTTGCGAATTCGCGTGCTACAATGAAACGCAAATTTGACAACAAAACAGGAATGATTGGGCAGCATATTATGACACTGTTCGCGAATTCTTGCACTAGCCCAAGCCTAGCGCCGGATTAGGTAAAACCTTTCTATCTTGTGCAGTTTTGTTGCGTTTTGGGACGGGTCCGCTTCATATGATACAGGGCCATGACGGGGCATTGGTGCCATGGAAGGGCATGCTGGCCAATGTTGACCAGGGGAGCAGCATGCCAACATGTCAGGCATGGTAATTATATCAATGTCCCTATGTGGGCCACCAACTAGGCAAGGGTGTGCTGGATTGGCTCCAAACTGATTGACAGGGATGGTCGTTGTGTCAATGATCTGCTGTCATGCATTGGTCTATGGGCGTCTGTGAAGTGACCAGAGGTTTAAATCCATGCTCTGCCTCAATATTGAGTCAGAGCCATAACCCTGGTCAACATCAGCAAACTAGTCCAACTGGGATGTGAACTGCTACCGCTGGCGTTGATTGAAGTGTGATGACCAATAGATCACCCTGCGTCCCTGGACAATGTCCATGGTCACCCTCTCGGCCGGGCCAGGCCCAACAGCCTCAAAACCAAGGTTTCGTCAAAGCTCTCTTCGGGCATCCCCTGCACCGAACCGAGGTGGAGCCCAATGTTTGACACGAGGGGGCGGATCTGGTGCGAATTCAACATGTTTCAAGCCCAAGAACAGGCTGCGAATGTGGATTAGAAACAATCATCCCCATGGTTAAAGAAGATCAAAAAAGTTTGGAAACTACCAAGCAGGACAGTAGCACCAAGAAGGACTGCTGATTTTTTCCACGGCATCAGGGTGTCATTTTGCTTTAATTCGCCAAGTGCATACCGAAAAAGTCCAGTCCGCAATGGCCGCAATTTGGAAACACAAATTGATACTTGTAGCGAAAGCAAGCGTAACGAAAATCCTGAAGATTGCTATGTTTGATTCGGCAATACCAAATAGTGAAGCTGAAGATGGAAACAATCTTCAGCAATCCAGACAGCCAAGACTCAAGTTTATAAGCTGGCGGCATCTTCTTGAAGCGGTGCACTAAGCTGGCCTTATTCACTTCGGCCTGAAAGGCTTTGGAGGACAGGCCAGCGAAAGTGACGCCTGCCACTGTTTCAATGTAGGACAAACTCATGGCTTTGACGAGTAGCTTGCCCAAAGCATTGCAATACATCAGGAACTTCATGCCCACGATTGCCAAGCAAACATCAAGAAACACCAGCGGTAGCTGAATGAAGACCACTGCCATCAATTTGACAATCATGGGAAGACCCACAATGCTCAACTTGCCTGTCTTGTTGGTGACCGTGGTTCCCTCCCTTGAGGGGAGTGCAGCCAGCACCCAAGTCACCCAAGCTGCATTCACAATGGCTGGGACGCACTTGCAAAGCCAAACAAAGATGACCATTGACTGTGACCACGGCACGCTGTGGTCCTGCATGCACAACTCCACAGCCTGATCTGTTCCTTCTAATGCTTTGCCGCTACCCAAAGCAGTCCACAAGTCCTCTGCGAGCGTCTGGGTCCCCACTTCTTCATAGGGATCTTGCATGCGCTCTTCTGAGAAGAAGTAGAGAAGGCCAATCATGGCGAACTGGATCCCGCAGCCCAGGAGAAAGAGCAACATGCCATTGGCGAAACGGCCGAAGGCCTGGTGTGTGCCCATTTCATCGCGGTAACTTTGGTCACAGACCTGCGCAACGGCCAACAGTGCTCCTCCATGGCAGCTCTTGGGAATTTCCACTTCCAGAAGTTCGCCAGCTTCTCCTTCTCCAACTCCAGTAGAAGGACTGCCACACCAAAGTTGCTCCTCACTGCCACTTTCGGCAGTCTCCTCTGCTGCCAAAGCTCTCCTATCTGCTTTCATCGCCTCACGGCACACAAAGGACTGCACAATTTCATGCAGTTCTTGGTTTGAGCAACGCTTTCTCGGATCACATCCAGCAGCAACAAGTCTCAAGAAGCAAAGGTCAGGCGTAGGAAATACTATACTGGTATAATAGGTCTCTCACGATGAGTATCCCAAGAACTATTGACTTTGGGTACAAGAAAAGCAAGATTTTGAGTGGCAACTGTTTTCTCCTGACAATCTTCTAGCAAAAGGTTTTCTTCGGTCTCATTTGATGTCTTGATATTCACCAAGCAAACTGAAAGCCATTTGAAGCAATCCGAAACATCCTTCACTTGATCAATTCAGACTAGCAATTCATAGGGAACTGTATGAAAATCACCATGGCAGAAAACTGGGGTTGGTTGATGTTGCCGGGTCACTGGATCCGTCTTATCGTCGGCCATGGCGCAGCCGCCCGCCTTTTTGTCGAGCGTGACATCCGTCACCCTGAGTTCCCATCGGGTGTCTTCTGCCAAGGGCTGGCAAAACCTCACAGCCACAACGGCGCGTGCCAGGGGTCTGGTTGACTGTGGGATGATTCGTTAGTTGAGGTGGGTGAAGGTGGGTTGAGGTTGGTTAAGGTGGGTCAAGGTTGGGTTGGTTCATGATGGTTGATATCGGAATTTAGGGAGAACATGTGGAGTATAGGGACACTATGGGCTACATTCGGCTACATGTGCAAATGACGGCCCAATCACTTACTTCCGGGGATCAACATCCTTGGACGTTGCCAACTGATTCAGTCCCACTCGCACCATTGTCAAGATGGGCAAGCAATCATTCAAACCAACTGCATGCTACCAGGAAAGTCCTTTCCAGAGCAAAAAACCAATGGCAAACTGCGAATAAATCATGTCAGTGCAGGCTGGCCACTAGAGTATGTTCTCCATTTCGTGGGTCGCTTAGTTGCTGCGGATTTTCTCTGAAGTCTTCTGTTGGAACAAAATACGGCTGCAAGTCAAAGGCACCCTGTATCCCTGGCTGTTCACAGGGGCCTTCACATGTGAAGAACGACTATATAACCAGCGGTGCGTTGGTGCTGGTCCTTCCCAAATGATTTCAATTCGATGATACCAACCGCTTCAATCACTGGCAACTCGACAATGGACAGACCCGGCCTGCATCAATTGGGCTTGGGGGTGCCAAAGTCAATGGACATCCCTAAAGATGATCATGATAACAATGGTTGATAAATAACTTATGGTTGATGATTAGCAACAATAGATGATCATCTCTGACATTATTAGCCATCCATAGCCATCCCTTTGATGTCAATCCCTGGATTGCTTGGCAGCATGGGTCCCCCGGCTCTCTGAACAGGGGCAGCTTGCCCCCCACAGGCGTATCCTCCCGCAAGACCTGCAGCGGGTTTCGGTTCCCTTCGTCAGAAATGGGTACACAACAGCAGTTCAACCACGGTGCCCTCCATGGTTGTTGGCCATAGTTTAGCCATAGACAAATTCGGGGGGAAATCTGCCAGCTTCAAGGGAAGGGATTTCGATAGAACACATCGGCTTCGGCTTGGGATTCCAGTTCGAAGGGATGACTTGAGACTCTGGGATCCCATCAATCTCAGCCTTCGGATGGTGATCAGCCGATGAACTCCGAGTTGTTGGGAGAGTTCTTTGCTCTTAGAATTAAGGAAATCTACAACTAATTCGGATATAAATTTGGAGCCGTTGGGAGAGTGCTATAACTATCTAGTCAGCTGTTGCCCTAATTTGGGATATGAATATTTTTCATGGTGAATTTAGTTGTTGGAGCTGGTCGCGACCCATCCCCAATTCCGTGTATTCTATGTGAATTGCTTGGTCCCGTGATCCATTCACTGCAACATCAAAGCCAAAGCAGCCACCAAAACACTATCCCTCTCAGACCGGCCCAATCTTTGTCCGAGAATAAACGATCAGAAAGACTCAATTTATCTCAATGTTACCAAAGTCGTCTTTTTCCTACACAAGATCGGGTGGGATCCATTTTTCACATCCTCTCTCCACCGTGCATCCCAGGTCTGGATGAAACTTTTGGGCGCTTCCCAACTGACCAGCTCCCTGGAGAGTCCCCATGGCACCTCGTTGTCTGAGCTTTTTCCACCGGCAAAGATCACATCCCAAATCCTCGCTGATGCCGGAGCTTGGTCTAGATTAGGTTGTTCCACCAGGTTGGGAGACATATATAAGAGTGTATACACATATATATATATACATTTACGTATACATATATTACATACAATATTCCATATACATACAGTATATCTATTTATTGTTGCATGTATAATCATGTGTATTGGGCTACATGATACCTGCACAATCTCAAACTGTCGCTGTTGGAAAGAAATGTCGCTCCTCCAAAATGAAGCCAGCCAATAGAAAAAACAGAAGAGAAGAACACCAACCACTTTCGTGTTGAGAAGTCATCCGTTTCTGAACTCCATCAACTGGCGTCATGGTCTCCTCTGATGAACTTCCGTGGCAGTCACTGATCAAAGGTTAGCACATTCCATACATTTCCTTTCACTTGTTGTCTCAGCGAATCTACAAAAGGTCTGAACATTCCCAAATGCTCAGGGCATGCTCATCATGGGCCATCCCAGATGGAAACTCAGCAAAAATACAACGGTCCATGTGGTAAACTGATCCTGGGACAAAGGCTGACACCATCAACCTCTCCACTGCTCGAGCAGTGCAAAAAAGATGTGCCATGGTGTTATAGTAATTTGTCATGATTTGGTGGTTTCTTCAAATATGGGACCCACTGAAAGTATTGGTTAAGCACTATAAATGACTACTAAACTGGATGTTTTAGGGCACCCCTACTTTGAGAAACCACTATGTGTCACTGTACAACTGTTCAGGTCATGACAGTGTTTCTCCTCGTGGCAGCAGCCCCTGACTTGTTGATTCTTCCCATGTGTCACGATAATCCTCCCAGCGACACGATCGGATCAACCATGTGTAGAGTAACCAGCTCCAGCAAAAGGCTTGACTCAATGCACCCCTTGTGGAGCTGAACAATGGTTATAGCTATGCTTATGACTATTGTTCAGCTATAGCTTATAGCCATACTTATGCTTGTGCTATCAGCTATAACTCACCTTAACTATCAGCTATAACTATACCTAAGGTCATAGCTTCTTGATATGGTCATGGTTACAGATGACCCCATGTGATGATCAAATCGCTCCGTTGCCACCAACTCAGGCAGCCTCGCTTCCAGGGCCCCCGGGCTTCTGCTTGGCTTTGCCATGGCGCAGCTCCTCCAATTGCACGCCTTCGCCCGCGGTGCGTCGCGACATCCATGGCGGCTCGCTTGAAGGCACATCAGATGTGGATTCACATCAGCCTTCATTGGCACATTTTTTTCCTGCGTACTGTGCCAAACTATTTTTTTTGTATATATCTTTCTTGATATTTACAAGCACATGCATGAGAATATGTATGAATTTAGTATATGTTATATATATATATATACATATGTGTGGACGTGTACTTATCTTGTAGGTACTTATCAATGTAGATGGGTTCTTGTGGTATCTGTATAACTGGTGTTCTGCATGCATGTCTGCGATGAATCTATGCTGGAATGTAATGTGCGCCTGGAATGCAACGAAATTGTGTGCTGTAATGAAATGTGCTGTAATGTCATATGTGGCAATGGACTGTACGGCACTGTATGTAATGCAATCTAGTCTCTGCATGAATGAATGAAGAAATATGATATGAGGGCAAGAGTCTATGTGTGTGTGAGTCTGCCGTGCATGTGTGCAAACAGTGTGTAAGTGTATGCGCTTATTTATTTCTCTGCGAATGGGGTAATATAGCAAAGGATACATGAAAATTTGACATCAAGTGAAGCAAATATTGCTAAAGGTGGCGATTGACAATGCCGAATTCACCATCGTTAACCATCATTCATTTTCATTCATATTGTCATGGTTAACAAAGCTTATGATCATGGTCACCACTCCAAAGACTATCATGGTTATCATTCATCTTGTCATGGTCACCAATCTAACAATGATAATCTTGGATGCAAACTCTACCAAAGCTCATAGCTGGGCCAGGAGGCAAGCCATGGGAATCCCAGCGCGGTGACCAGCAGCCATTGGACTCCGCACGCACTGCGTGGACATCCTTCTTGAAGCGAAAAGAGGGATGGTAGAACCTCAGGACCAGCAGCCTTGGGGCTAGAACAGGCCATGGACAATGACCATGAAATACCATGAATTCAGATGAATCTAGTGAATAGTATTGGATTGCTGATGAATCTAGTGAATCTAGTGAATCTATTTAACAACGATGAATCTAGTGAATCTCTCCAAGCATAGGTTGCTGATGATTAGAACATGTCCGAATACCGAAGCGCAGTGGCTACGCATGGCGAAATGTGTCGTCCAGTGAACACGTGATGGGAACTGCGCCAATGACAGGGCCAGTTGAAACATCATAGAGAACTGGGTGTGCCGTTAATTCTGATGCCACCCCACCTATATAAACGTTCCAAAATCCTTCCTTCCTAATCCTTTCTAGACACAAATATCCCGGCAGAGGGCCCCAAACAGTGGTTATATAGGCATCGCGATGTTCCTCTCAGAGTGGACAAGACGGCAAGAGCTCTGTGCGAGATCCGGTGGGACAACTTGCTGCTCTTCATCCGATCCAAATTTCTCTGAAAGGATTCGTGGCAAGTTGGCATCCCTTGAGAAATCCTCTGAGATCTTTTGATAGAGTTCGTGCAAAATCCCTCAAGAAGATCTTAGCTCTCCCAAGAGGACTCTTGCCTCCCTGCGCGAGTGAAAAATCTCTTGCCTCCCTGGGGCCGACGACCTGAAACCGCGCGATATTTGAGATGACTTGCTGTGCGATCCTTTGTCAAGACTTGCTGTGAGATTCTGGAACAGTCAAGATCCCTTGATCTTTCACGCGCTCGAAAGGACCAAGGTACCAAATCCTTTGCGCGTTCGCGCACCGATTTTGGGGTCATGACATGTATGGATAAGTATGGATCACTGAAGGAATTGGCTAAATCTGAGCAGTGCCATGGTTTCCATGGTTGGAGAATCAAGCTCGGCGTTGAAAAACCAACAAAGATGGATCAAGCATAGTTGGTAGTCATTAATGATGATTCATGCCAGTGAAAAATGACTATCTAATGTAATGACAGTCACTGATTACATATGCCTGTCATTGCTCATTTCCCGAGCAATGCTCGTTGATGATAGGATTCAGTTTCTAATTCATTGTCTATCATAGATCTATTGCTGGTTGGTGGTTTCAACCCCTAATTATGAAAATCATGCTTGTGAGCCAACCAACCATTTCTTAATACTAGGGCCTACTAGGGAAATAAACAACGTTTGAAACACCAACCAGTAGTTGCTTAACCATTATTGTTGGTGATTTTCCCCCGTTATATATAAGCACTATGAGTGGTTCTAGCATGTTCTAGCCCCTATACAACGCACCAACCATCACCTACAATTGCTGGTTGTATTCCCCTCTGATCAACCACCATGCACCGGGGTTAAGTCAAGATAAAAAACCCATTATTGACCACTGACCGTTTTTGTTGAATCATTATTGTTTGTTATGACCCCTCATTATTCCCCATTCTATTGGTTATAGCCCTTAACAAGCACAACAAAATGTTAAAATCATTGGTTGATAAGGGCTATAACCAATAAAATCAACCAGTTTATAAGGGCCTTATTGGTTGTTGATGGTTGACTATCGCCACAAATGGATCTTCATCACCACGACACCAACGCCGCAATGCCAAGCTCCGGACGCTGCCTGGTGGCAGCTGGGAACCAGGGGCGCATGGTCCACTTGGCCGATGATTCAGGGGAAGTCATGGGAATCCTTGGTTGATGATGGTGGATGATGGTGGCTGCTGGTGGTTAATGGTCGATGATGGTTGATAATGGTCGATGATGGTTGATGAATCATGCCTCCATAATGGCTGAATGGCCTTATGATGGATCTCCATGGTTGATAACAGGATAGACGCTTCAAAATGATGGTTGCACGTGGGTTTTCAGAGAGTCGTTATGCACCTCAATATGGATGTTTACATTTGTGATGATATATCAGCTCCCATCTACATCAACTAATCTGGACTAGATGGAGGTCTTTGGAAATCATGTGCTTCTTGAAAGACCTTTGTTTCCAAGGTTCTCGCATCCTGTTTGGAACGAATGTGATGGAAAGTTTGTGTCTGTCCACGCTCCCTCTGTGGTGCTCTGCTGCTCCTCCACCCCTCCGGTGCTCCTCTTATCCCCTGTGTGCTATGGACATCCTCCTGGGCTCCTCTCGTAACATGCTCCTTCTGTGTCTATCCATGGCAGTTGTCTCTCAACCCCAGGATGAGACCATGAGTTGCTGCCATGCGGCTCTGCCGGGCGTACTAATGTGTAGTAGCCAAGAGAATGCCCTACCTCACCTCTTTACAAAAGTTGCAGCTTTATCCACAAATCGTGGGACTCTCAAGTAATTGAAATTTCCGTGTTTTACACATGGCACCGGCGTGAGAGAATCACCTTTAGACCTTGGCACGGAACATGAAATGACTACATGCATATGACACATGCACACGTGCACGCCTATCTCTACATATCATATGTATAGTAATTTGATATCTATCTGGTCTATCTGGCTGTGGGTCAAAACCCTGTACCCCAAGGTTCCCCCATCATTTATCCTTTGTTTTCCCTTATGAAATTGTTGGTAAATCCTCCATGAACGTTGGTTGGTTAACTGCTTGACCCAACTCGCCATCTTCCGGGTTCTCTAATGTGGGTGTTTCTCAAGTCATAGGGGTACCCCCAAATCATCTAGTCATTAATCATAGTAATAACCATTTTGAGAAACAACCATGTATACTCAACATACTATCCATCTACACGGGCGCTACCCAGGCAGCTCGCTGGCACCTCGCCATCGGGATCCAAGTCGTGTCTACGACACTTTGGGCCTCTTTGCACCTGGCGGTGAACGTCTCCACGTGGTGAATGGTTCAGCCATGTGAAGGGACACCGAACCGTTTCGACCTAGCCAGTGGCTGGGGAGTTATGCGCCTGATTTGTTACCATAAGTAGTTAAGATTGGATATGATTGGATGATTTAGGTGTACCCCGATTTTCAGACCCCCCCTCCAAAAAGATCGTTCACATGGTTAGATCCCGGGAAACCCCTGCGTTCGACAACTGAATTCTGAAGAACTTGCCCAGCCAAACATCTTACGATTCTGTCGTCCTTTCTTCGTGTCGTGTGGACATGGTCAAATCATGTGGGTCATCTACCAGAGTATCATGGCTGAAATCAGTGACTGTCGGTCACGCATGAGGTCTGTCTTGAAGACTGGGTGCCCTAGATCCAGCTGTTAATAAACCATCCCAATTTCCTGCATGATTTTTGTGGATCTTAATGGCTAGAAATGGCAGCCAGGTCCAATAGATAAACGGATCTGCGACATGAAATTTCCCAGCTGACAGCTGCATAGCCCAGCTGCCATCCCTAGACTCGATGCCTGAACCTTCACTGAACTGCGCCAGCTCCACCCAATCAGTTGACACCAGGTCGGTTTCCTCGATGGTATCTCAGCGGCAGCGCCCAACTGTGGCTGCTGGTGACCAGTTGACCCAGCTTGGCTGACAAACCATTGGATCAAACAAGGCTGGGCGAACTGGCCCCACTTAGGGGCTTGTAACCTAACTTATAGCTGCAAGGGGCCTACCTTGGTGACATCTTTTGATACGATGAATTGCTAGGGTTTCTTCGCTGATGACACTAGCCAATGGACCTATTTCCACAACTTGCCTTTGACGAGAACTGAATCAAGTCAAAATCCAAGCAAGCCAACCAAGCAACTACAGCTTTCCACCTCATGTGAGCCTTGAGCGAGGCGTGTTTTCTCGACCCTCTTGCTGTTGTGATTCTACCAGTGTGTTGTGTTCGGGCATTACTGTAATACATCTGAGAGTAGATAAACCAGTTGTAGAATTGATTTGCATGTTTGACAATTTGCTTGTATCTGCATATAACTTACAGATGTAAGTTAAACCAATGCAAGTTTAAAACGAATTTTCATTCTACTGTTTCTTATATCTCTTGAGATTTCTCACTTTTCACCAATTCTCAAGAACCTTTGGAAACTGCTGTCCAAAGCCAGAATATGACAACAAGTGGGCCCTTCGGAAGCTGACGCGACCGCCCATGGAAACCACTCCTCCCAACAGCTTCATGGGAATGGCCCTGGACTGGTGGATCACTACAGCCCCTCAACAATGATGAGTTGCAGCGCAACCAAACATTTTTGATCAGCTATGGTTAATATTAATGGACAAAACAACACCTATGGACAAAAAAACAAACCATTCATTGTTTACAAACATCTAATATGGCAGCGCTCAGTGGGCAAGAACACAAGGTTTATAACAAACCAACCATGTTCGATGAGAAATATGTTAAAAAAAACAACAAAGCAGTCATTTTGACCAAACATTTTCATGTGAAAACCCACAAACCAGCCATTTGGACCTACAAACCAGCCATTTTGACCCACAAACCAGGCATTTTGACCAAAAAAACCTCACCATTTCGGAGCTAAACCATTGACATCCAGCCGCCCTGCTCTGGGGGCCCAATGCCTGGAGTTTCTGTAAACTCCAGCCAGTCCTGTGAGCGTTTCTCGGTGCTGTGAGTAACTGCAAGCAAGACAAATGGAATTACATATTGATTTAAATATTAATGTACATATTAATTTAAGTACAGAGAAATAAATACAAAATATTATTTCATATTTGTTGAATAATCAATTATTATTTACAAATATATTTATATATAGATATGTGTATTTTTCAGTGTTTAGTTTATTTCTTTGTGTAAATATCCAAATACATACAAAGATTAACTCATATTTGTGTATATTTCTTTTACCTGCATGAAGATGTACATGTGTCATGTGTTATTTTTTGCGAATATCTGTACATTGCTATATACCTGGTAAACGTCACTTTGAACCTGAAGATGATACTGTATCGTGGATTGCATACCATATATGTGTGTTTCTGGTTAAAGACTCAGCGCGCAATTTCTATATTTCCACATATATACATATATACATATATACAAATGCAATAATCCCTTACATGTGAGAACATGTATGCATATATGTACATACATGCACATGTGCAAGGCTCACATAGCCAGCGAATCACATCTCTATGACTTATGTCTCTATGACCTATGACCTGTGGCTTGCATTTCATTCTGCATATCGCTGTATGGCAGGGGTGCCCGAAGTCACCCCCCCAAAACGATGACAATGTCGAGGTGTGGTCACCACCCATGGTAGCGAAAGCACCTCGGAAGAAAGATGAATCCAATGGAAGTGCCGAGATTCTCTACTGAAGAATCAGTCAATTATGCAAAACAACCTATACCACATAAAAAATATATATATACATATTGGGGGGTTGCCTAACTATATATTTTAGACTAGGGCTTTCGGCTCCATTTTGATATATCATTATTCATTTTCTGGTCAATTGTCCACGTGTCCAGCCTTCATTTTCCATATGTTGTCCACATTTTTCCACAAATTTTCCGCATGGTGTCCACACATTGTCTACATTTTTCCACGAAGTTTCCGCATTGCGTCCACACATTGCCCACCTTTTTCCCACAAAGTTTCCGCATTGTGTCCACACATTGTCCACAAAATACACCGCGCCACCGATAAAGCCATGAGCCAAGACCAACCACATCAATGAATATTTCAATATCAACCGTTCAACCTGGAAATCCGCAATTGCACCACACCACCCTTGAAAGTTACACCCTCCAACGTGGAATGTACCACATCTATGGTTCCAACAGCATCTTTCCAACCAAACCTCTGAGGTAATCGATACCAACCAAAAAATTACGATCGAAATGCACTGCACCACCGTAAAAGCCATGAGCCAAAAGCAACCACATCAATGAATATTTCAAGATCAACCGTTCAACCTAGAAATCCGCAATTGCACCACACCACCCTTGAAAGTTGCACCCTCCAACGTGGAATCTACCACACCTACGGTTTCAACGGCATCTTTCCAACAAAACCTCTGAAGGTAATCGGCACCAAACAGATTGGGTAATCCCACATTGAGACTGTCAGAGTTAAGACCATCAACACACCATAAACTCCCAATGACACACCGTTCCCAGTGCGAATGGCTGCTTCAATTTTACGAAGCGGACACTGCAAGGAACTGCTTGACCTGGCACACCGACGACTGCATCAGGGGCATGCGACGACTTGTTGGGCTCGCTGGCTTGATGATTGAATTATGGTTGGTTATATAACTTGGTCAACCAACAAGCAATTGGTTGTGGCTGGTTTTTAGAAGGATGATAAATTGGTTATTAGTTGATTCATGGTTAATTAGTTGGACAGTAGTTGTTGACGGTTATGACCACTAATTCCCGAGAGCGCCTGCGAAGGGTTCTTCGTAAAAAATCAGCCGTATATCAACATCTGTACATCATCACATCAGCAACATCAACATCTGTACATCATCACATCAGCAACATCAACATCTGGACATCATCACATCAGCATCATCAACATCTGGACTTCATCACATCAGCATCATCAACATCTGTACTTCATCACGTCAGCATCATCAACATCTGTACTTCATCACATCAGCATCATCAACATCTGTACATCATCACATCAGCATCATCAACATCTGTACTTCATCACATCAGCATCATCAACAACATCTGTACATCATCACATCAGCATCATCTTCACATCATGACATCTTCAGATCTAGATCCTCACAACATCACATCAACAACATCAACATACACTATCATATCTGCAGATCTAGATCTTCACAACCTCACATCTGCAGATCTAGATCTTTCAACTTGCACATCTGCAGATCTAGATCTTCACAATTGACGTCTGCAGATCTAGATCTTCAAACGCTGACATCTGCAGATCTTTCTCTCTCTCGCTCTTCTTTCTTCTTCTCTCTAAGGCCGGGGCGGTGCCGCCGGACCGCCACGAAACATGACATGTAATTACGCCGTTTCGTGCGTTTCGGACGTCCAAAACCTAGGTAAAATTGCAATTTTGAATTGTCCGCGGTGACCGTTTGGCGTTTTGTGGACATTGAACGTCAAAAACTGAAGTAAAATTGCAATTTTGA
>VSDK01026695.1:420735-451609 GCA_009767595.1 Symbiodinium kawagutii
CTGTGGACTCAGGACGGTCGAGTTTTGATGCTTTCAAATGGAATGCGTGATGCTCAATGTGAGGTATTGGTACAGTGGACATTATTCGTACATCCAGGATCAAGACATGTCGTCGGAGATTGCAACGCGTTGGTTTTGGACAGGATAAGATCACGCGATGTAACGACACGAAGACAATGGTTAGATTTTCATGTTTTCATGCATTGCGTTGTATTAGATAAGATCTTCCAAGGTAGTTTTTTGCTTTTTGTCTGAGGACGGGTCCATGAAGAACAGGCGGTTGGAATGTCCGAACCTCGAGAGTTTGTCTTGAAAGATGTCAAAAAATTGCAGTGGAGCTTGCCTTGGTTGGTGAGTTGAACAGAGATTGCAGTGGTTGTTTTCAAAGAAGCCGATGTTTGAGATTCACACGTGCAATGAGTTTGTTCACTGGTACATCTTTGGTTCAAGTTGCTCGCCCATTTGACTTTTGATTGGATTGTGGTGGCGTGATCAATTTCCGACGGGACTGTCCGAAGAAATGGATCATCCACGACAGTTTCAAGAGGGTTTGCAACAAGAGTTGCAAGAAGGCTTGCGTCTGCATGGCCCCGGCTGGTTGCAGCGCCGTGTGAAAAGTCTACGTGTGCCATCTTTGCTTGGCGTTGCTTCCAGTTTCAAAATTGATTTCGCGGAGGGTGTGAGAAAGGATGAAATGGTCAAGGCATTGATCAAACGAATTGAATGCAGGGCTCCTCTGTTTGATTTGCGGTGTGTTGTGGCGAAGGAAGGACCTGAGGCTTTACGTGAAAGATTGGGTCGTTTTCGGGTGGTCGATTTGCGTCAAATGGTGGAGGAAATTGGGTTGCCCGGCGGTGGCCTGAAGGGGCAATTGATCATGAAATTGTTCGATCATATCTCGTCGCAGGACTGCGTCACAAGGGTGGAGTCGGATTGGAGTGAAAAATGGTTTCTTATGTGAAAAAATAGTTTAATAGTTTTGGGCTTGGAGGAGAAAGGATCAGATGGCAAATCTTTGTGACTTCAAATTCTATAGTCTGCTGCATATGTTGCGTGAATCGGAGGACCCTATGACTGGACGAGTGCAAGCCATTCGGCATGGATGTGCTTTGTTTGGCAAAGCTTGGTGCATCGGTGCGCTGACTTCGATGGGGCGAGAGCAGGTACAGGAGTTGGCCGTGGCGGTGGGCTTGGAGGATCCTGGTGGAGCTGGAGGTCTTCCGAGAGATGCGTTGATACGTCGTGTTTGTGAAAGTTTGATGCCGCAGGCGGAGGTTATGAAATCGTGTGTGTGCCCATTCTGGATTGGGATTGTGAAAGGGATGGTGCATCATATAGGAGTAAGTGTGTTAAGGTGTTTTTTTGTAGTTTGTGTAGGTGGAGGAAGTGGCCCCGGTGCGAGATGATTGGGTGGACACTGTTGTGCTGCTTTGCGCATCGGGGCGGAAGAAAATGGTGGAATGTGGCTTCGTTCGCACCTACAAGACTTGCCCCCGCAGGACGTTCGTTCGATTGCGCAAGCTGCTGGTGTGCGCACCAGGCATTCTCGAGGTGAGATTGGCATTGCCAAGATTTTGGATGAGCTGGTGCTGACGTTGACCAACGAAGCTGTGGGTGCTGAAGTGTTGTCTGCTGCGACGCCAGCGCAGGTCCGGGTAGTGTTGTGGGAAGATATAGTTTGAAACATGTTGAAGATGACGTGTTATGTTGAGGGATTGTAGGATAAGTGGCTTTGTCTCCGAACAATATGTTTTAGAATTTCTGGCCTGTGGTGTTTGTTTATTATTTTCTGTCATGAGAGGATGTCGAAGCCGTTGCAATGCAGGATGTTTCGACGGACACTGTCGTCGCCTGGCGTGTCGGCTGTGACGAAAATGGCGTGGATTGGTCTCGCGCTCAGCTGCGAAAGTTGCCTTCGCAAGAGGTGTGTGGCATTGCGTGCGCAGCTGGTGTACCGAGTGCCAATGGCACAGGTCAGGATGACGTGTCTGGAATGTTGGAGGAGTTGGTGATGACCTTTAGCAATGAAGCTGCGGCTGGTGAATTCGTTTCTGACGGGACTGTCCGAGGAAATGAGTCAGCTGCAGGGGTTGCAGATGCTCCCTCGCAGGTCGGGGTCGTGATAGCAGATGATGTTGTTAATTCAAAGCATGTAAAAATGTGATTAGAAATCAGTTCGTCATGAGCGGTGTTGTTTGTGCAAACAAAGTGTTGAAGAATTTCTTTGTCGGAGTGAACAAGATGCGGTTTTGCGATATGCGTGGACCTGTGCTTGATTCCTTTGAAGGATGCTCAAGTTGTGGAAGATGAAGGTGCAGGTGCTCTGGATGCCTTGCGGAGTGGTTTTCAACGGCATGGTTTGCCTTGGCTACAGGAAGAATTGCAAAGAATTCCGCAAGCGCGCGTCAGGGATTTGGCTCGTGGTGCATGTTTGCAGACACACAAGGGCAGGAATTGGTTGCCCGTCGACACTTTGCGCGCACGGCTACTTGCGCATTTCGATGCAGCAAAACAGGCTTGGTGTGATGAAATGATCTGCATTTATAGTGTGTCTTAGAAGTATATGTTTAATACATTATCGCACGTGAGGGTACGAGTCTATGTGGATGTTTTTAATGATAATTTACTTATAAAATTGATGTAATGATAATTTTTGACGCTTTATTGGTACAAGTCTGCGGATGTGATTGTATTGGAAATTTGCATAGAAAACTCATCTGACAGCAGTTTTGGATAATGTGTTGGTACGAGTCCTTGATTGTCTGGCTTTGTCAGATGTTTGTGTTGCGATGTTGTGTGTTTATGTTCTAGCTGTGGTTTATTGTGTGTGTTGAATGGTACATGTCGTTGTACAAATCTTTGTCGATCATTTCCTTGGACGATTCATTTTCTTGGAGGAAGTACCAGCTGTGGAAGATGATGGCGCCAGTGGCTTGTCTACCTTGCGGGGTGGGTTCCGAGAGCATGGTTTGTCGTGGGTCCAAGACGAGCTGCAGAGGATTCCTTGGAAAATGGTGCTGGTGTTGGCTCAAGCTGCTGGAGTGCAGACTCGTGAAGGAATGAAGTGGCTAGGCGTTGACGCGATGCGTTCAAACCTGCTTGCGTACCTCAATGCAGCCAATCAGGCACGGCATGTTTAAACGTGTATGTTTGCAGGGATGTTGATTGACTGCATCCATCCTGCAGCCTAGCCGAATCTGTTCAATATTATCGTTGATATGTTGATCTTAGCATTTGATGGTACAAGTCTGCTTATGTGTTTTTAATGAAAATCTGCATCGTGTGCTTTTAATGAAAATCTGCATAGAAAACTCATATGACAGCAGTTTTGGTTAATGTGTTGGTACGAGTCTGTGGTTGTCTGGGTTTGTAAGTTTTTCGTGTTGCGATGTTATGTGTCGTGTTCTAATTGTCGTTTTGTAGTGTGCGTTGAATGGTGCATGTCGTTGTACAAATCTTTGTCGATCATTGTCATGGGGAGAATTCATTTCCCTGGAGGAAGTACCGGCTGCGGAAGATGATGGTGTTAGTGGCCTGTCTACTTTGCGGTGCGGGTTCCAAGAGCACGGTTTGCCCTGGCTTGAAGACGAGCTCCGAAAGACTTCTCGGGATCATATTCGGGCATTGGCTCAGACTGCTGGTGTCCAGACCCATGAAGGCGCAAAGTGGCTGGGCGTTGACGCCTTGCGTTCAAACCTGCTTGCGCATCTGAATGCAGCCAATCAGGCATGGCGTGTTTAAACGTGTATGTTGGCAAGGATGTTGATGAACACTGATTCTAGCAGAATCTGTTTAATATTATTGCTCATATGTTGATCTTCATTTGTAATGATCTGTGCATTTGATGGTACAAGTCTGCGGACGTGATTTTAATGAGAATTTCCATACAAAACTCACGTGATAGCTTTTTTGGACAATATGTTGGTACGAGTCTGTGGTTGTCTGGGTTTGTAGGTTTTCGTGTTGCTGTGCATCCTAGTGGAATCTGTCTAATATTTTTGCGCACATGTTGATCTTCATTTGTGATGATCTGTGCATTTGATGGTACAAGTCTGCGGATGTGATTTTAATGGAAATTAGCATACAAAACTCATATAATAGTATTTTTGGACAATGTGTTGGTACGAGTCTGTGGTTGTCTGGGTTTGTAAGTTTTTCATGTTGCGGTGTTATGTGTTTATGTTCTAATTGTGGTTTATTGTGGGTGTTGAATGGTACACGTTGTTGTACAAATCTTTGTGGATCATTGTAATGGGGTTTGTAATGATCTGCGCATTTGATGGTACAAGTCTGCGGATGTGATTTGAATGGAAATTTGCGTACAAAACTCGTATGATTGCATTTTTGGACAATGTGTTGGTACGAGTCTGTGGTTGTCTGGGTTTGTAAGTTTTTCGTGTTGCGATGTTATGTGTCTATTTTCTAATTATGGTTTTGTAGTGATTGTTGAAAGGTACATGTCGTTGTACAAATCTTTGTGGGTCATTGTCATGGGGACCATTCATTTCCTTGGAGGAAGTGCCAGCTGTGGAAGATGATGGTGTTAGTGGCCTGTCTGCCTTGCGGAATGGGTTGCAAGAGCACGGTTTGCCCTGGCTCCAAGACGAGCTCCGAAAGACTTCTCGGGATCATCTTCGGGCATTGGCGCAGGCTGCTGGTTTGCAGGTGCGGCAGCAGAAGAAGTGGGTGGATGTGGACACCTTGCGCGCACAATTGCTGGCGTATTTGGATGCAGCCAAGCAGGCATGGCGTGTTTAAATGTTTGTGTTTGCAAGGTTGTCAAAGCCCATTGACTGCATCTATTGTGCATCTTAGCAGAATCTGTCTAATATTGTTGCTCATGCGTTGATCCTGATTTGTGATGATCCGTGCATTTGATGGCACAAGTTTGTGGATGTGATTTTAATGAAAATTTGCATACAAAACTCATATGATAGCATTTTTGGATACTGTGTTGGTACGAGTCTGTGGTTGTCTGGGTTTGTAAGTTTTTCGTGTTGTGATATTATGTGTCTATGTTCTAATTGTGGTTTTGTAGTGTGTGTTGAATGGTACATGTCGTTTTAGAAATCTTTGTGGATCATTGTCATGGGGACCATTCATTTCCTTGGAGGAAGTACCAGTTGTGGAAGATGATGGCGCCAGTGGTTTGTCTACCTTGCGGAGCGGGTTCCAAGAGCACGGTTTGCACTGGCTTCAAGACGAGCTCGGAAAGATTTCTCGGAATGATATTCGGGCATTTGCTCAGGCTGCAGGTTTGCAGACGCGTCAGGGAGCAAAGTGGCTGGGCGTTGACGCCTTGCGTTCAAACCTGCTTGCGCATCTGAATGCAGCCAATCAGGCATGGCGTGTTTACACGTGTATGTTGGCAAGGATGTTGATGAACACTGATCGGATCTATTTTTCATCCTAGCAGAATCTGTCTAATATTATTGCTCATATGTTGATCTTGATTTGTGATGATCTGTGCATTTGATGGTACAAGTCTGCGGATGTGATTTTCATGGGAATTTGCATACAAAACTCATATGATAGTATTTTTGGACAATGTGTTGGTACGAGTCTGTGGTTGTCTGGGTTTGTAAGTTTTTCGTGTTGCTGTGCATCCTAGCAGAATCCGTCTAATATTGTTGCTCATATGTTGATCTTCATTTGTAATGATCTGTGCATTTGATGGTACAAGTCTGCGGATGTGATTTTAATGGAAATGTGCATGCAAAATTCATATGATAGCATTTTTGGACAATGTGTTGGTACGAGTCTGTGGTTGTCTGGGTTTGTAAGCTTTTTCGTGTTGCCATGTTATGTGTTTATGTTTTAATTGTGGTTTTGCAGTGTGTGTGGAATGTCGTTGTACAAATCTTTGTGGATCATGGTAATGCAGACCATTAATTTCCTTGCAGGAAGTGCCAGCCGTGGAAGATGATGGCGCCAGTGGCCTGTCTGCCTTGCGGAATGGGTTCCAAGAGCACGGTTTGTCGTGGCTCCAAGACGAGCTGCAGAGGACTCCTTGGAAAATGGTGCGGGTGTTGGCTCAAGCTGCTGGAGTGCAGACCCGTGAAGGCATGAAGTGGCTGGGCGTTGACGCGTTGCGTTCACAAGTGCTTGCGCATTTGAATCCAGCCAAGCAGGCATGGCGTGTTTAAACGTTGATGTTTGCAAGGGTGTTGTGGAACATAGAGACTGTCTTTCTTCTGCTCTTGGCGTGATAGATTATTCATGTGATCGTACAAGTCTGTGGGAGCTTTTTTAATGAAAAATCACATAGAAAAGTCATTTACTGGTAGATTTGGGGGATATGTTGGTACGAATCTCTGAATTTTTTGATTGTTGGATATTTATGTTTCAATCTTATGACTGTGGGTTTGTGCGCGATTTGCGTCGTGAATATCTTCATTGGAAATGGAATTGTGTTGCTGAGGATGGATCAATGTGCAAGATTGCAAACGCGATGTTTGAAACGCAAGACGCTTTGGAATGCAAGTCTTCGTTGAACATGTTTGGTCACAGTTTCATTTGCTGCGCACCTGCCTTTCTTTTCGAACACGTGCTGAGGCTGGAAACTTTATGGACAACGCGCGCAGCACAAACACCGACCATCCTTTTTCTCATCAGCATACATCCGTCGCGCGCGCAGATCTCTGTACAACCCGCCTTCGACATTTTCTTTCTCCTTAAACATTTGTATCATCATCCACCTTATCAAATTTTGATCAATTGCATCATCGTCTTCATTAACATCAGCATCATCATTTTCATTATAGCTTACATAATTTAAACACATATATCTGAATATACGTCCTCTATTTAGAGGCTGCTTTAACATCGTCTTTTTCGCTCTCGGGCCAACCGTCGTCTAGTGGTTTTTAGTTGGTTTATGGTTAATCAAGTGGTCGATGAATGGTTATTGATGGTTATGACCATTAATGGCTTTTAGTTGGCTAATGGTTAGTTAATTGGTCGGTTGAAAAGTTTTTGATGGTTATGACCACTGGTGATTATCAGTTGGTTAATGGTTTCATGGCGCATTGACGGTTATTGCCATCAGTGGCAAATACTTGATGGTTTTGACTAGGCTGCTCATTAGCACCGATTGATGGATATGACCATTAATCGCTCGTACTCGGCTGCGGATGATAACCAACCAGACCGGTGGGCTTGAGAAGATATTTTCGAACCCACTTTGAAGCTTATGTTTAAAACTGGAAAGTACTGACAAATCCACAGCGGAGCTTCGGAAGCGCAGTCCACGCCTGGCGCTGTGCTGCTGGCGCTGCAACAGCAACACCACTGGCGCCCCCAAAATGGCGGATTTGTTTAATCGGCTCAGCGCTACTCAATCTGCGGCTTTCAATGGTTGATTCGCAAATCACAGCGGATAAGTCATTGAATCATTGTTTGCCACGTTGTTCAAGTTGATTTGACGGTAACAATACGCTGTAGCCAAGAACTCACACCTGGTTTGGTAATTGAATGTGTGATTTGGCGCACAGCGCAATGCCTCTGATGGAATGTTTGCGCGAGGTACGGTCGCGATTTTGAGAAGGCATGCTCACTTTGAGCGCGGGGCAAGTTTTGTTCTTCAATGATCAAAAAGAGGCATTTTGATGCCCAGTAAGAAGTCGGGATTTGGCTGTTCCCGTTTATGGCTGTTCTGGTCGCACGGGAACTTCATCCAAATATGACAATAATCCACTAAAACAATTGGCCAATGTTACGTCGCCTCCACATATTGGAATCTAGAAGGCGCAGCCACCAATAGACCAGAGTTGCTGCGCACGTCGTCGCAAACAATGATGCGTGAACAGAACTGCATCCTTGCCTAGAGGCGGTTGATGCTTGAAGGTTCTATAGGAATTTGATTTTGAATAACCAGCATCGGCCAATAATGAACATTTATTGCCCATTGTCAACCTTCAACTAACCAGGGACTAACCACTAGCAACCATCAACCAGCCAGCATGAGCCGCGCAGGCCACAAGTACACGGCTCGTCCCCATAGCCCAGGCCACGCAAGCGGACCTGCTTTGCGTGCTCACTTTCGACCTGGGGACCCCACGCACAGCCCGCAAATCCTTCCCAGTCAGGACAAAGGAACCCACTCATTGCAGCTACAAGTTTCATGGTGCGATTATAGCGCTTGCCCTCAACCGCGGTTTCGATCAAGGGGCTCCGGTCAGTTCAAGGGGCGGTCAAATTCAGCAATTGCCCTATGTACCGATCAACGGAACCCATCCGCAACACTTGAATACGCAGGGGGACGCGGTGTCACTTTTACACCACAGCTTCAACCTAACTTGGCAATACACAATGACCACCGTCAAAATACATAAGTGGTAGACCACGTGGGAATGCCAGGGTAGTTTCGCTGAGGAAAAAATTCGCCCAATTTGTTCCCCACCTGTCAGGTGAGGGTTGTTAGATTTTATCAGAGTTGTCTTGCCCTCCTCCTCCTTTTCGCGGCCGGACCTCAACCACGACCATCCACGCCCAGCGGTCGCTGCCGGACCTCAGCCACGACCATCCACGCCCAGTGGTCGCTGCCGGACCTCAGCCACGACCATCCACGCCCAGTGGTCGCTGCCGGACCTCAGCCACGACCATCCACGCCCAGTGGTCGCTGCCGGACCTCAGCCACGACCATCCACGCCCAGTGGTCGCTGCCGGACCTCAGCCACGACCATCCACGCCCAGTGGTCGCTGCCGGACCTCAGCCACGACCATCCACGCCCAGTGGTCGCTGCCGGACCTCAGCCACGACCATCCACGCCCAGTGGTCGCTGCCGGACCTCAACCACGACCATCCGCGGCCAATGGTCGCTGCCGGACCTCAACCACAACCATCCACGCCGAGCTGTCGCTGCCGGACCTCAACCGCGAGGAAAGAACCTCAGAAAGAATGTCAGAAGAAATGTCAGGAAGAATGTCAGAAAGAATGTCAGAAGAAATGTCAGAAAGAATGCCAGAAAGAATGTCCAGAGAGATGCCAAAAAGAATGTCAGAGAGAATGTCAGATAGAATGTCAAAAGAAATGTCAGGATAGAATGTCAGAAGAAATGTCAGAAAGAATGCCAGAAAGAATGTCCAGAGAGATGCCAAAAAGAATGTCAGAGAGAATGTCAGATAGAATGTCAAAAGAAATGTCAGGATAGAATGTCAGAAGAAATGTCAGAAGATATGTCAGCAAGAATGTCAGAAGATATGCCGGAGAGAATGTCAGAAAGAATGTCATCCTAAATATCGGAGAGAATGTCAGACAAAAGTGGAGTCAACAAGCGGTGTTGAAATGACATGGTGGGGATCACTCGAAGTAAAATAATTTGTTTGTTTTTATTTAGCTTGCTTTGGGCTGATGATGCCTTCCTATCACTGCTGCTTTGTTATGATTCCATCAGCCCAAGATTCACAGAAACCAGGGTCATACAAGGATTCGACCCACCCCGCTCATTGGGGCCGTTAAGTTTGTCATGCTCAGTCACTTGTTAATTGTCACTTGGTTGAAAATACTTCACGCTCAATGCTCACCAGTCGCGCGGGTGGAATTGAAGAGGTAGAAGTGGAATTGATAAATCAACCACTCTCAATTATTTTGACGTTTAGCAAAAAAGCTGGCGGAGCCTACACAGAAATGATTCAGCGCATTCATCGAACATATAAAGCAAACATGGGTGACCGCGAACCAACCGTTGATCAATCATCGCTGGAGAAGCAAAGTCTTTCTTGGACTTGCACTCCTAGTCAATCATTAGATAACAATGAATTTACCGTATTGATTAATCATCAACAAAATAGGACTTCACTCCTATTGACTATGAATCAACCAAGGGCCAAACATGAGTCGACCATAAATGGACCACAGCATGCGATCAACCAGCAGGTCGGAACAAACACAGAATCAAATCCCAAGTCAAAAATGGTTGTCATCCAACCTGCAAACAATATGATTCATCACCCGTCGTCATCACATCACACCATCTCCGCCACAACCAACACCACCACCAGCGGCACGCTACCAACGACGGCCATGGAGCAGCTGCAAAGAAGCGGTTGCGAGTCGATTCTTCAACCTGAGGGGGCCAATCCATGGAACGGATTTATGGCTTATAGATGCTAATACTGGCTAAGTAGTGGTTGACTAACCTATATATAATAGCAACGTTTGATTGATTATTGTTCATGATTAACGGTCAATGGTTGCTAGTTACTGGCTAATGTTAAGTAACTATTGATTAATCAATCAATAGCTAAATGCTACTTGATGGCTGTTAATGGTTGAGTGAGGGTTTATGGATGGCTAATAGCGTCTTCATGACTAACTCTCTCTCACTCCCTCTCACTCTCTCTCTCACTCCCTCTCACTCACTCTCACTCTCTCTCACTCTTTCTCACTCTCTCTCACTCTCTCTCACCCTCTCTCACTCCCTCTCACTCTCTCTCACTCCCTCTCACTCCCTCTCACTCTCCCTCACTCTTTCTCACTCTCTCTCACTCCCTCTCACTCCCTCTCACTCTCTCTCACTCCCTCTCACTCCCTCTCACTCTCTCTCACTCTTGCTCACTCTCTCTCACTCTCTCTCTCTCTCTCACTCTCTCTCACTCCCTCGCAATCGAACCCCTCCAAAAGACGGACTCCAAGGTAAATCAGGTAGATTGTAAGGAATTAATTACCCACTCCTGATCGATATACCAAGGAGCCGCGCCACAGGCATCACCTGAGAGCATGCACGAATTAATTCAAAGAAAATCGCGCTCCAAAAGACGAACTCCAAGGTAAATCTGATAGATGTCAAGGAATTATCTATCAACTGCTGACCGATATATCAAGGAGCCGTATCACAGGCGTCACCTGAGAGCATGCGCGAATTAACGCAACAAAAAGGGCTGGGGGAGATAAGCACCAAAACTAAATACCTTAACGCAGCTTGCCTTCACACATGCTAATGTTCTGATTCACGCTTAAACTCCCCCGCCTGAAGCAAAAAGAGGTTTCGGAACGTCAAGCTCAAGGTTGGAATGGCGCAAGAACTGCGCCAGAAGCATAACAACACAAACAACTTAACAATTGACTTGTGTGCTGTTAGCTATAGTGTACTACTGTATTTGTTTTGTCTTCCAACCTCCCACGTTTGGCTGGGCAAACCCCAGACCCGTGCCACAAAACAACAAAACATGTCAATAGCTGTGACCCATTGCTTAGCCATGATATACTCATGAACTCGAGCACTAGGTCAAAATACTTCAATCAAAGGTACAGGTTCTTGGGATTCACCTGTCGTCCTAGCCGACGAACCTTGGCTTGGGAAGGCCGGTTAAGACAAAATAAAAACTTCTGAGCCAACTCGCTCGTCAGAAAGCTGCCAAACTTGTGAGCAGCTGATGGCGCTGCTTCAAGCGCCAATCCGGAGACCGTTGAGCATTGTCAAAGGCTACCAAAGCGGCTCGAAATTCTTCGAACCTCTCCGGGCGAACAGCATTCACTTCCGCTGCTCGCCAGCTGGTGAGATTGAATCGTGGATTATCGGACTTGTCCGCCTTTACGAGAAAGGCACGGACCTGGTCCTCAGTCAAGATCTCACGATGGGCAGAAAGGAAACGGTCTTTCACAGACTGGGTCCATTTCAACTCCCCGTCCCGAAACCTAATCCATGCATCGGACACTTCCTCCGGAAGGTCGGGAATCTGAAGCCGCATCCAATTATCAAAATGCTCAGCCGCCACTTTCTTCGTAGGTCGCCCGGTCCCTCTTGACTGCCCGACTTGGGCGGTTGACCCTGTTGTATCGATTGCCATCTTCGCGACTGGCGAACACAAATCGACGCTGGGTTGTCTTGTGTGTCCCACAGAAAACGCAGTGGTCGGTATCACCACTGTTTTTCCTGGCGCAGCGCTCGTTGACGCACGACCATGTCAGAGATGCGAGGTTCCTCAGCAAGCTTATTCGTCCCATTGCTCTTGATTGTTCTTCGCGAACTTGCACACACGGCTTGCAACATTCTTGAGGTCCTTGAAATACAAACATGGCTTCTAATGTTTATAGATCTTACTTGGATTACAAAAAAGCGAAGACCCAAGCCTTTCCCGAAAAAAAACAAAACCATGCGACCGGGACCATAATCTTTCCCAAAACATACTACGGGAAATTACAGTAATGCTGCCCGTTTTGAACTTGTTCGCCGGGGAGACGTATCGCAATGAATGAACAACCTGTTTATTTTGGCCACTCCAATACAATTATCGAATCCTAAGTTGCTGCCTCTTGCAAACAAGTAAACTTGATCACCACTTCATCCGGGATCAAGTAGATCACCTTCCTGTTTTCCCGTGCTAGCAATTTGTAGACCTCTCGGAAAACGTTCGACAGTCTAGAAATGACGGAGCCAGTGAGTGAGTGAGCCTACCGCTTCATGTTTCACCACTAACTACCCCCGAAAAAGGGTCATAGTTGAATCATATGTCATATGTCTGTCATCACCTCCTTTGCTGTCGTGTCATCATGATTTGGTGGTTTCTCAAAATAAGGGACCCCCCACATGAGCCATGACTAAGCATTTACAGGTGATAAACCAACCGTTTTGGGGTACCACCATTTTGAGAAACCACCATTGATATAGCCAAATCCGTGTATCAAAGAGATGAGATTGCCGCCCGTGTCCTGGCGGGGGATGTTCGAGATATCCAAAGCTTCTTGGGCTTTCCTGCAGCGGGATCTCCGTCACCAAAAACATGTGCAGTGACACAGTGAAGCCACCAAGCAATGATGAATAATCACATGTACTGGTTAGTGGCATTTAGTGGCCACAAGCCATCCTGAAAATATTAGTCTGTCAATCAACCAACCATCCCATGTATTGAAGAAAATAAACATGCTCAAAACCATCAACAAGCATAATATCGCATAATAAGCCGCTCTATCAATACTGTTTGGGGAACAATGATGTTCACTATGGCATCCGACAGGGTTGTTGTATACCTTGATAGTTCTGTTCGATTCTTGACTTACAACGAGAAAAGTCTTACTCAATGTGTCTTTGGACTTACCCTCTGGTAAACTAACATAGCAATGGAAAGCCCATCAATTGTCAATGCTTTCCCAGGGTTTCACCATAAAACACTGTGATTTTCCATTGCTATGTTCGTTTACCAGAGTGTATCCAGTGATCTCACTCACAAACCACCGTACAATGGGCTTGATCCATCCGGTCGCTGACTCGATCATACGAGGTCACCCCACTCAGCATGTGATGAACCAGCCCACCATCACCACCCATCCTCTGGATCCAATCCTGGATGCTTCACAGGAATTCCACTAAAATCACTCAAGTGGATGATCTGATAGTTGATCAGTGATCAAGTTGCTAGCAACAAGCTTGATCAGCTTGTAGCAGCAAGGAGAACACCATCACCAGCTGGTTTTCAATGCGCAAAAATCACGATGCCAAGTTCACCTTGAGCCAAACCCCGAGGCTGCCAACCTCTCAAGCTCCAAGCGCTTTCCCGGCTTCGTACGATCCGGCAATGGCACGTGCCCATCCTGGCGAAAGCTGTGAACCACTGGGATTCAGTTGTTGGGTGGTCGAGTTGGGTGTTTCATCCCGGATTCCCTGCCCATTGGCACCCTGGAAAGCAAGGTCATCCAGGAATCGGCCAGGTGATCGAAGGGATTGGGAATGGAGAGATCGAGTCTCCAAACTGCCAATGGAGTTGGTAGCCATTGGCTTTCAACAAAATCGTCATGTCCGGATGTCTATGGCGGCTGCAAAACTATCTGCAGAATCACTATTGTGCTAGTATCAGGACATGACACGTTAAATAAATCACCAGGACCTGGATACAAAATGGTTCATGAAAATGGTCGGCATGATGTTTCTTCACTTGAACAACAGTCGAGAGACAAGGTCAAGAGACCAGTATCATTGACCATGAACCACTTGCCAACCTTCTTCACGATTGACCATACGAATCACCAGTAGCTGATGCTTCATGTTCAGATTCCTCCTGAATGTCATGGAATGAGATTTCCAGCAAGCAATATCAATCTATCCACCCACGAAGAAGGTACCGCCCTCGATCCTGGTTGATTGCCAGTCCTGGGAATCAGAAGTGAAAAGGTTTATAGGGAGTAAGCCAATCAACTGCTTATTGAAAAAAAACAACTTGATTGCCATAACGGTTGCTTATTTCAAAAAGCCAGTGTGATAAACAAATCATGGTACCTATACAAAATACATTATTAAATCAGTTGCCTGCTCATTGCTGGTAGGGTTTATAACCAGTTGGTGTTAGCAAGTGATGGTAACAATCACCATGGCTACTTGCCAGTTGCTGGTAATAAACCAATCATTCCAGGTAGATTAGTAGCCAGGTTAGAAACCCTATGGTTATATCATGTATATTGGTACCATTTGCCAATTCTTGGCATGAACAACCTACGCAGTTAGTGCTGGCATCCAAGAATGAACAATGTTATCACTAATGCGTAATAACCATTAATTACATTGGATCCCTTGTAATTTATAAACAGTTCCTGGTACCATCCAATGGCAGCGATTCGCTAGTCATCCTCAGGGGTTGCCCCGCGCACCGCGGGGATAGCCCAAATGGTGTCGTTGAAGGCGCTGCGCAAGCTTTTCGCCATCGCCTGCCATCGTTGCTGACCACACAGACCTGTGATTCTGAAGCCAAAACGGTGAAGATCTGGTTGGTGGTTGAACCACTCATGGTGAACTAGTGGTTAAGAGTGGTTAAATAATGTGTTTTCATAGTGGTGAACAATGTTCATTGCTGGTTGGTGGTTGAACCATCTCTATGACAAACATGCTTGTGAACCAACAATTTGTTAACAACTACTAGGGAAAATAAAAATGTTTGAGACCACCAACCAGATATAATCCGTGGGGGAAACAAAATCTGGCTGGACTGGTGAATTCATATCCTTGAAAACCATCTATGCTTGGTGTACTCCAAAACTATTCGTGCCGGTGAACATCATCTGCAGCAGGATGTTTTTCCAAAAGCAGATTCAAAAGAGCAGCCAAATGATGTGTTGTGTTGGTGTATCCAATGATTTTTGTTTGCTACTCTCTTCCAGCTCCTTGGGTATCCTGTATCAATCTCAGCATCATCAGGCACTGTCAAGCCGAGATTTTCCTATACCAGTGCTGAACACTATCAATCACTGGTAGAAATCATCATGCCTCAGTAACCATCCAACGGCATCAACCACCCACGTTTAACCATCAAATTAACCACTGTATGCCACTATAGGGTCACTATAGGCCATTGTTAACCACTACTAACCGTGCAGCTTGACCATTATCAACCACTATCTGGAGTGGTAATACAATGGTTTAACTATGTTTGACTATACCACTATCAGATAGTCACTATCAGCCACTATCAAACCATTATCAGCCACCATCAGATCATACAGATACTAGCATAGTTTGACCAACTCTCACTATCTGGAGTCGACTCTGGGGTTACAAATCCTGTGCAGCATTTCTGAACTGCGCTAGCTGTGAAGCGCGCACGCGATCCGACCCAACCGGAGTGAAACGACGCTCGCCATAGCGGAAGCTTCCAAATGCCATGGATGCCGATAGTGGTAAGGAGGTGATTTCAAACAATGGCTAAAGATAGTGGTTTCTGATGGTTAATTGTGTTTTGATATTGGTTCATATTGATTGCTTGTGCTTCTTGACGATTCATAGTGCGTACTACTCATTGATGATAGTCAGAAGTTATTGCTGAACCTAGAGCAGGAAAAATACTACCCAAACAGTGTTGGTCGTAGTGAGGAATAATGCAAGCTGATTGGGGCCACCAAGAATGCGAAGTGACATTGCAAATATAAGTGTATTCGCTATATACTTCTTCGTATGTGGGCAGGTAGGTATGCAGTGCAAACATGCAGCTGATTGCTGACTCACCCATCTTCTGAGTGTAGATGGAATCTACACTATGGCGGCGTTTCCCCTTTCGACAAACTGACAAATCACGCGTCGCTCGCCGCGTCGCGGCCGCGCCAAATCTCCTCGGAGATGTGGCTCCCTATCAAGCGCGCGCCTGGCACAACACATCCCCAAGGTCACGCAGCCCTGATGAGACTCAGTTCTCGTCTCGCTGCAGAGCTTTTCAACGAAGATTTCCAAAAAGATTGGGGCGTGACGAGATCTTCTAGGGTCAAACACCAGCTTGCTCTTTGACTGGCAATTAGCCTTCAGGTGGTACAAGGTAGTTTCATGGATCCCTCATCCAGAATCGTGGAGGTAGCGTTGGCTTCGTGGAAAATCCACATATATTGGTGGTTCCTGATGCTCCTTATCTCTCCTTATGTAACTAGCAATGTTTAGGCTACAACTGGTTGGTTGATTACTAGTCCGTTTACTATTAAGCTCTTGGCCATCTTCAAACAATAAGATATTATGAACCCTCTCACCACTATTATTCACTATATCAAGCAGTGAAAACCCTCAACGGCTAAGTTTAACTCTTCACCACTGTAAACCATCAATCATCAACAACTAGCATTTACCAGTCATGTTAATGTGACTCACCTTGCATGATTGAATTCGCACAGATCTTGTCGCACCTTACGGCCCCTGGGGGCACATGTCATGCGGCAGGTGACGTGGAAACCCGTCCAGGTCAGGGAAGTGTTCAACCCTGCAGGTTTTGCAGCCTTTTTTTCAATGGCAACATCCACTTTCAATGATTTACAGATATACTCAATGTTAAATCGGCAACATCCACTCTTCTAGATATACTAAATGATTTAAGCCCGTTGCTTCTAGATTTCACTTGTTATCCGAACTGATGATGTAATATTGTTCTTTGTTTTGATCATCTCAACGACTTTCTGAAGCATGGGAACTATTTCTCAAAAACCTTCCCTGCTGGGCTTCCAATTTCTGCGATTGCGATCACCTGCTCTGATTCAGGGTGGCTTCAAAGGCGTCACTTCCCTCCGCATTCGTCTCCACTCTCTTAGTCATTGGAATGGTTATCTACTGGTTGGTGGTTTCAACCCCTATGAAAAACATTAGTCAACCAACCAATCATTAAAATAACTACCAGTGAAAAATAAAAATTGAAACCACTAGCCAGTTCTCTACCATTTGGTTGCCGAATGAGTTGCCTCTTTGGTAATCCACCATTTCTAGTCTCCACTCTGTTGGTCGTTGAGTTGCCACCCAGCATTTTGGTAACCATTTGGTTGCTGGCCACTCCTGGGTGGCTCCAAACCGCAGCTCCAAACCGCTGCCTCCGAACCAGAAGCTGTAAGTCTCATAAAGATGGATTCTACATGTTGCATCATGTTGGAGGTCATCAGCTTCGAAGTTCATAGCTGGGCCAAACGCTCAACGGGCACGGCCCATTTGAAGGAAGCGACTGCTTTGAAAGAACCCCGCGGTAACATTCTGACACCTGGCCATTCATTCCCCTGGGTCGGCAGTGTGAAGCTGTGGAACGATTGGATTTTCTGATTTCGACTGACCGATCTCCCAACGAGGGAACTCTGAACATCAAAGCCGCAGCCGTCCAGGGTAAATGGTGATGAATGATGGCTCACCATGGTCCACAGAACTGATACTGGTGATGCTGGCGATGATCAAACGATGATCAAACGATGATAGGCCAAACTGTTCATAGGCAAGGGCACGCCCGTGACGAAACAATGATTGTTAAAACAATGGCCAGTAAAATTAACAAACAATGATTAACAATGATGCTGATGCTCAACAATTGTTAAACAATGGCCAGTAAAATTGATGGCTAATCACAATGGTCAATCATCAACCGTGAGAACGAAAGGTTCTCTGATTCCCAAGCTGTTTAAGTCCCATCCGGTGTCCCAACTTCAACTTTAACTCGCACGGCCTGGATCATGTCCTTGCTGGGCATGCTAAAACACAGCGTCGCAGGGTATGACACGGCAGAACATGGTATCAGCGAACCAATGATATGGCGAAACCAACATCAAACCACCACCATGTTGGAAAATACAAGATGAGAACCCAGGCAAATGGCTTCCAAGCCACTTTGATGTTTGAGTGTAATCATTATCCAGCGGCCAAAGACAAACAACCATCCCAGGGATGCAGGAATCATTCCGTCCTGTTGATGGAACACTTTGCGAATGACTTAGTAGGCAAATCAAAACGCTTCCGAAATTACATGTTTTGAACGTCCAAAAGAAGTCTTGATGCTCTTACTCTTGAAAATGGCTATGTGAGTTCCGGTATACACCAAGTTGTGTGTTGATTTATGTTCCTCCAAATTTTTCGGATCCACACCGACCCATTCGTGGAGAAGGCAGCAGTGATCTATCTTCGAATTCAATCAGCCTTCGGTGCATTCGATCGCATCCTGCCGCGTGGCCATTCATGGGAGAGCACAAGTACCATGGCCTTGCCTTTCAACGGCGGTTTCTCAGAATACAGGTACCCCTAAATCATCCAATATCATATCGTCACTATAATTGTAAACCAACGATTTTGGGGGGTCCCTGTTTTAAGAAACCAGGTGTATGACAAGCTGGATCTCCTATGGAAGAGCTTCAGGGATTCCCTATAGACTTCTCATCCGCGATGCTGGCATGGTGGAGCATCTGATTCATCGGTGCTCCCAGGATACATGTCATCCCAAGAAGCCAGCGATTGGTTCAGAACTCCCATCATGGTTTCATAACAATTCCTTGGTGTAAACCCCAATGCATTTCCTCATGACATGGACGTGGTCAGCCCGCTATATAGCATGAGTCCGAAATTAGATCGCGTCCATCCACGGTCGAAGTAAAAGATCAATCAGAGGTATTTGGGGTAGCGGAGTGCGTACAACACATAGGTTCCACTGCGCCGCCCCGGTGGCTGGTGGCAGGTAGTAAGAGGTGGTAGTAGTAGTAGTAGTAGTCGTCTTAATAGTAGTAGTTAGCCATCATTAGTTTTTACTATATACTTGTAGTAATCACTGCGTTAGTAGGTAGGTCGTAGTAGATGGTAGGTAGTAGTTAGTAGCACTTAGAAGGTGGTAGTGGTACTGTAGGTAGCAGCCGCCATCTTTGGTGTCAAACAATCAAAGAAGTACATGGGGGTTTCTTGAAATTGGGAACTCTCAAAATGGTTGGTTCATTACAGTACTACAAATGGTGAATAGACTGGATCCGATTTTGAGAAACACCCACGTGTCTCTGGTGTCTCCCTTAAGCTGCAGGGAGACCTGAACAGATTTGCCCAGCTCCCAGCATGGCACCCTACGTGACACGGTGACACCGGGGCTCCCCACATGGGCACCAGTTCTTCTGCAGCTCTACCTCCTGCGTCAAGTTGAAACAGGGGTCCGACATATGCAGATGCAGATGCCCCTGAGTTTGTATAGGGCATGGCGGTTCAAAGGTGGAGCCATAGAGCCACAAGGCAGGAAATCGTCGCCCGCTGCCATCGACCAAACCGTTGTGACACTCCGCACTGAACCATGTCATGTTGACCAGGTGCTTGGTCATTCATCCATATCAACCATTAGTGTCAATGCTTTGTTGGACAATACAATTTACCATTATCATCACCATCATCATCATTATTATCATCACCATCATCATCATCATCACCATCATCATCATCATCATCATCGTCATCGTCATCGTCATCATCATCATCATCATCATCACCAGCATCATCATCATCATCATCATCATCAAAAGAAGCATTCCTCCATCATGTTGGTCACCAACGTGGGAGCAGTCGGGAGCATCAGCCCAGCTTCCCCACTTTCGCTCCTTCCAGTAGCGCTTGCAGTAGCCCACCAACCAGCCGCCCGGGTTCGTCGGACTGGGCGAAGCCGACCACTCCAACGGTGCTGGTAGTCTCCCATGATCAGGGCCGTCGATAGCCGATTCTCCAGTACAGTAGTTACAGCAACCACTGGTTGGTGGTTTCAACCGTCATGAAAAAACTTAGTCAACCAACCAACCAACAATTTGTGAATACAGGGGAAAATCAACAATGTGTAAAAAAACCACCAGCCAGACCATCATTGTCCATTGTTGGTGAATTTTGTTGTTCAGCATCATTAGCTCATGAATCTCCCAAGCAGTTTTGTTGCTTGCTCAATTGTGAATGGTAATGTCGAAAGGAAGCTTATCCCCCAGTTGTCATTTTGTTGGCAATTGTGCTACTTTCTATATAAGTGCCATGGTTGAAAATTTCATTCAGCATTACAGCATCTCACCGCTTTGGAAATAAACAAGTGGAAACTCAGCTTTAAGACTGTCAACATATGCTTAGCATTAAACTTTGGACCCCCCATCTCCACTGACGTCGACAATGCACAAGAAACATCCCGAAAGCAGCTAAAAGCATGGCATAGATCGACACGCTCTTCACCAACATTCCTTCACCAACAACTTCAGACTGTTCCAAAAGGCTTGCGGTCCGGCTGCCATGGAACTGCGATACCCCTTCACCGAGACACGGGGAACTATGAAACCAGGATCTCTCCGTTTGACGTTCCAAGTCTCCGAGCTGTGAAGCAGGACAGACATGTCACAAATGAATATAAACATGTATACATCACGTAATGAGTCTATAAATATCAGAGTATATGCACGAGATTGTACATAATGTGCATACTTATGTTATAACAAATAGATAAATAGATACATACATAAATATATATATACATAATTATACAATCATATTATATACATGTATAGATTCAACAGCTAGATCTCATCCACATCCATCCAAGTCCGTCATCCGCTTTGACCACTAGCCATCCACTGCCATGCTTGCGGCACCGGGGCCCGGTCTCAGAAACTCGTTTGACCTTGTTCAAAGCTTTGATGGCCTGGCCAAGTGCGAACGAGTGGAGTCCAGATGGTATGCTTCTGAGCCCGAAGATTTTTTCAACGAAAACAAATCTAATTGGTGGTTGAACCACCCCTATGAAATATATTAGCCAACCAACCAGTTGTTAATAACTAATAGGGAAAATAAAAAATGTTTGAAACCACCAACCAGAAATTCAATGGTCTATGTTCCGATGATCATATGTCGGATGTTTCATTTGGTCAAGATAAGTTTTGAACAGAAACATGACCGGTCTGCCAAGTTTAGATTCAGGGACTGATCAACAATGGCCGCCAAGTCAGAGAGCTTTGGTCGGGGCACGTCATCCAAAAAAACACTTTTGACGTTGCTCAGTTGTCATCTGGCTGATACCGAAAACAACTGAGCACGACTGAGCTCAATGCTGGTGGACGAGTAAGATTGTCCCACGTCCGCCCAGCCCACATCTATCATTTCTGAACTTTGTTGCTTAAACAAATGTTTAAAATGATCATTGGTCATGCATAGATGGATGACACCACAACATCTGAAATGAAATCAAGGTAGCTTTCGGAGGGATCAGACCTGTCCTTAGTGAAATCTTAGTGTATCACACCGTATGTCCACGTGAACAATGTGTGATATCTCAAGCAGTACAGTCTGTTGGAAAACATCACATTTGCCGGTTGAAGTTGCCAGCAAAGTGTGGTTTCGGAGTAGCAGCAAGAGCATGCCCAAAGTGGGATCCAAATCATTGGATACAGTGGTAGCCCTTATAAACTATAAAACACTATTTACAACAACAACAACAACAACAACAACAACAACAACAACAACAACAAATACAAATACACATGTTGCAGGTGCTTCCCACTCCATGAAGAGCTGGAACATCCGCCCACCATTGGTATGTCCACTCGTCTGCCAAGATGGTTGAATGAGAACCATGAAGGATCGCCTCCCATTGAACACATCCATCCCTGGCCACTCTCCACATGGCCCTGTTGACCAGTGCTCCTGTCATCCAAAAGGGTTCGTTTTCTCTCGGAAGTTTTCTCACGGCACCCAGGGAACCATCGTCGTTGGGGCATGGACTGCTGCCATGGCGGTGAGGTCCGTGCCTCGGCTTCCGGCAACTGGCTCAACTTGGCCTTGACGTGGTCGTCCAGGACCAGGCCGCTGAAATCCTGCGACGCCGCGTCGAAAGCCTCGGGGAAAGGGGGTGTCCTGGAGGTGAAACGAAGCGAAACATGGTCATTTTGCTTGTTTTCTTTCGGAAAAGCATAGGAAACCACTGGAAATACTAGAAAAGCACAGAAAATCAGTAGACATGAGGAAAACCATAGAAAACCGCTAGAAATGATGTGTGTTTTTTTCCGATAGTTTGGGGAGAACTGTTTCAGAGCTTCGAAGAAATGTACATGCGGCAGCTTTCATGCCTTATGGGGTACCACAACCATCCACACAAACAAAGCCTGTGAGGCATTGTGAGGGACAGAATTTGGGTCCACATCCTGAGCAATGGGTCCCAACATTCCCCAAGCATCACCCTCACCCACATTTCTACAGGTCTGCATGGAAACCATCGACGGCAGTCCAAATGGTTCACGTCGGAGTTCTTGAAATCGTGATCCCGCCAGAATCTGTTGATGTAGCCCTGCAGCCAACGCACAGGATTCCTGAGCGGCTGTCTCCGCTGACAGGTCACAGAGAGGGTTGCATCAGTTTTGCTGTCTTTGGAAAGAGGGAGTGGTTCCGATTTCGATAGAGGCGAGGCCCCCATGAAATAATATGTGCAGGTTGGCTGTCAGGATCATATGGGGGTAGTGGAGCCTGGATATTGCCCTATAAATGTGAATAAGTAAATTGAGAAAAACAAATAAATACATATATGTATCTATATAAATAAAATAGTTAATTACATATTATACAATCATAATACATGCAACTGGAAAGCGATCCGTTCTTGTTGTTGTGTCATTCATGGAGCAGCGGTGAACGCCAGCTGCTGCTATCTCCTGATTGTTGGCTCAGGAATGTTGATGATAACCCACTGCTCAACAGGTAGCATAAAGTATTGTTCCTGTTGAGGGATATCTAACATTGACCTGTATCATATGTAGCAAGTAATTATAGGATGATTCTACCCCGATGAACTGCCAATACAGCATCCACAACGGACTACTGCATTGCTCACACGATTTTGATTGCTTGTTTTTGAGGGCAATCGCCCAACAAACACCACCCATATCCACGCACGAAGAATCACGTGACTGAAGTTCCCATCTGGTGATATCAAGCCAACCAAACAGCCAACCAACCAACCAACCAACCAACCAACCAACCAACCAACCAACGGGGGTTTTCAACTGCATGACCCATCAATTCCCATCAATTGATGATCACTTGTTGATGAATCATCCGGTTATAGGCCCTTCACCAACCACCAATGGATGAATCAATCATCAGATTGGTAGTTCATGAATGAATTCTTTACATATTTTGGATCATTAACCATTCATTCCTCAACGCCACGCCCAGAAACTGCGCGGTAGTCTTGGCCCTGCAAAGCGCTGAATGCACCTGCAACCCAAAGCCCAGAGGAGCCGCCTAGTCAAATTACAATCAGTGACAATGAATGATACTGTAGCCTTACAATGCTGAACTGGTTGGTGCTTGAATAGCTGGTACAACAGCGGTATAACCATTGCTAATGGTGGTTAATAATGGGCAACTTGACATGTTTAAAATCGCCCAGCAATTAAGAATGGGATCATGAGTGATATGGACTTTTGACCGTTAGTACTGATTAAGCAGTGATATGATATCGCTGAATGGATTACCTCCTGAAGAAGTGTGATCATCAAATGTTCACAACGGTTCAGAACGGTTCCAGAATTGGGTAATCATGGGTTGATAATTAATGGGTGATGACTGCGATTATGGTTCATAATGGTGCACAACGGTTAACTCTGGGGTAGTAATGATATAATTGGGGCCAGGATACACCTTATAGCTATAGAGTCGGTTTGATACTCTCTGGAGATGAACATGGCCTAGTCATGGGTCACTCTTCCACTTCCAGAAACAGTGGATTTTCAAAGGTATTTCACTAGTTACTATTTATAGGTATATAGCTAGCTTCCACTTCCCTGGCTAGCCAGGGTCAGCTAACCAAAGGGTAACGGCTGATCATGTCAGGATACGCCAACTCAAAAAGCTGTGCAGCCCCAGGGTATAGCTGTGTATCCCACAGCCATCCTGGCTGGTAAACCACGGGAGCGGATCCAACAGGTGGCGATCATTGGCTGCAAAAGACTGGTGGTGACTTGCGAGCGACGATCTTTCAGATTCTTTCATTAGGAATCGCCCTAAATCTATGTGTCAGGAAGAACCACTCACTTGTAAATGAACATGATTTTCGATTTACCCTCTGGTCAACTAACCTTGCAATGGAAAAACCACCATTGATTAGTGTTTTCCTATGGTTTCAATATCAAATATGGTCAAAATCCATTGCCAGGTTAGTTTACCAGAGGGTACCCAATGAATGACATTCCTGGGATTCCTAAGTTTACTCAGCCATAGCTCGATGGCTCTGGGCAGTGCATCTTGCGCAGCGTGCCTCATGCTGCGGCAGTTCCATCAGCTTCTTCTGCAGGTCCGGGTCTAAGCCCATCTCGTTCATCTGTGATGTCGGAGTTGGTCCCCTTTGTTGGTTAAGGGTGGTGAGCGATGGCGAGGACCATGAGGGCTTCTTAGTGGCAGTTGATGATTGATGACGCTTCATGATAAAACCTGGGCCATGGTGGCCCCAGGTCCGTAAAGAGATTTAAACACAATTTGAGATGGTGCCCTCCAAGATGGTGCCCTTAAGCATCCCCCAAATCATTTTCCATACGGAAACCCGCAACAACTTGGGCTTCGCCATTTCTGGATATACTCATTTGGTGTGGGTCAAACTCGCCAAACTCAATCTGATGCTTTCCCACTCATCATCTTTGCCGTGCTTGTGGTCTTCACTTTTTCAACTTAGCCAGTACATCACCTTGACCGATGCCATTGGGCATGCTTTGTCGCCAGCCCATGTTTTGAAAACTATTGGGGTATATGGACTCAACAGGAGCACAGTCAGCTAATATGTTGGCAATAATAATCTTGCGTACAGGGCTTTAACCATTCCCGCTCAAAGACGATAGCAAAAAAAGACCACTTTGGTTTATATATATATATATATTTGCAATTTGTATATATTACATCATGCTTCATGAAAGATTGCCAGATTCAATGTCTTCAAAGCATTCCGGGATAGTGTACGTTCTAATTTACATTGAAGAAAAATCCAGTTGACAAATAGCACATGCAACATGCTACCAATTATTCAAAGGAAAATCACAAGTTCCAGTAGGCTAGTGATCTACACATAGTGGCTTGCAACCATCTGGTAACACCACTCCTGGTAGATCCGAATCGCTTCCCCTTTAAAGGGATAGCACTGGATACCCCTGGCTTCTGGCCTCGCTCCATCCCAATCACCAGCTCGGTTATTCATTGCCATGCGGTATTATCATTGTGCATCTTCATATGCCTGGTCAAACTGGGTGGCTTCAAATTATGTAGGCTTTCCCAGGGCTAGTGAATAGCTATCATATGGCTGTGGGTCAAAACCCCGTACCCCTGGTTCCCCTATCATTTACCATTGCTTCCCTTATTTTATTGTTGGTCAATATCCCCCATGAAATTGGTTGGTAAACTGCTTGACCCACAGCCATATAGTTGGTATATCCCGTAGTATCTAGTATCCCCTGTCATTGCTAGTGACTAGCTATCATATGCCAATGAAAAATCCCCTACTATTATTGCTTATTATCCCGATGATTAGCCATTAACCAGCTAGTTAACCATTGTTGTTGACTGGTTAATATTGCTTATTATTGCTTATTATAACCTATGATTAACCATTGACCAACTAGTTAACCAGCTATTATGAACCTATAAAAATCAGGCTAAGATTTCCGTGCATCTGCCCGCCCAGCGACCTCAAGTTCCAGAGAGCCGCCACTCTTGTGATGCCAAGTGCTCGCCGCCTTCGCTCCCACACTGCTGACCCAGTTTGGTGATGGGGAAAAATCGTGCAATCATTAGCTGGTCACTAGTATTATATTGGCTACAATATACAATATAACTATTATTGACTCAAAAAAAACAATTATTACTGATCTTTTTGTTTTTTTCATTAGCTGGTTAGTTTGTTTTTTTTTGAGTCAATAATAGCTATATTCGAGCCAATAATGGCTATAAACAAACATATGAATTACGCACTCATGGACGTTCATAATTCATGAATGTTCTTTGTTATGGATTCAGATATGTAGGATATTCACTATCATTCATTAACTGACTCGTTGTTTGTATCAAATAACATGGGGGTATACTCTGGGACCTTGCGACGGAACATACCGATGGACATGCCCAAATCATACACAAATAGAAGGTGGAATACCTTCTCTGACTAAACAAAATGATAGGTACAACTCGCGACTAGCGATGATGGATATCTGGTCGGTGCTTTCAACGATTTCAAGAAAATACATCCTCATCCTCGTGAATCATCCCGGTAGGGATGGACCATTCGCCAAATATACGCTATGACTCTCATGCAGCCTAGAGCATTGGTAGATTTATCTTTGTCCGTGACTCCCCCTTTTTCATCCAAGCAGGCATTGAAAGGCGGTCGCCTGGGTTCTTTAGCTCCTGCCATTTCGCAGGGATCATGAGCATAATCATCACTGTAATTACCCCTGAACTCCCCAGTGGCAATAGTTGTTCATCAAACGTGCTTGTTTATGGTGGCTTGATGGGATATTGGTGTATATCAAAGAACCGTTGTTATAAACAACCGTTCCCCCTATTTACCATCAAGATCCCATCCATTAAACATCAGCTAGTTGATCATCAATATACAACCATCACCAACCATCAATCAACATCATTCACCATCATCAACCCTCACTTCGCTGTTCCTGGCCGACCATCATCAACCATCCATTGATCATCAACCATCACTTCACCATCAATCAGCCATATGATTGAAGTAACCATCACCAACCATCAATCAACATCTTTCACCATCAATCAGCTGACCAAAAGAAACCCACTGATTTTTGAACTGGGCAATCGCCCGGAAGCCGCGCATGCACATCACACCCGATCGCCTCGGGCGCACACATGCCCGTGGAATTCCTTAGCGGAAGCGGTTCAACGGTTCCCGTGGAAAGTAGGGCTGTTGCGTCTCAGTGGTTGGACCAACACCGTCGAAAAATATCTTTGTCAACCAACCAGCCCAAAACATTGCACATATTGGAGAAAATAGGAAAAAACTTTCTACCGCCAGCTGGCTTCGATTTGCTAAACTGCTTGGTGGTTATACTTGCCAAATTTATCTATAGATTATAGTTTGCAAGATGGTTATACTTTAGTGGTTATAAGCCAGATGGCTTCGATACACTAAATTTATAGCTCATCTCAAGTTGCCATACTTGCCAATTTGCTACTTGTCCCATCTAGTCTCCAGGCACGGTCGAAAGAAAACAATGAAGTCACTACCAATCAACAAGTAGCTACTGGTTGGTGATTTCAACATCTATGAAAAATATTGGTCAACCAACCAATTGATAATGATTACTAAAAAATATTTCAAACCACCAACCAGATTATATAAGTAAGAGCCATTACTACTGTTGTATTTGCGAGTTATTATGGTTGATGGTCAATAGCTCTATTCTTAGCATAGCAAACAAATAGACCAACAGTAGATTCAGGGAACTACACTCATATCAAAACCAAACTTCCAAGCTGGCTCAACGCTCTAGCAAACAACGACCATTCAATGATTCAGAGTACTTTCAGAGGGTATTGGATAGCCAAAACTTACCACTAGCTCAACCACGACCACAACCCAACTGGTGCTCAAAATAGGTGTACCCCCACTCATTCAATATCAATTGATCATTTATTTATCATCTATGGCCATAAACCAATGATTTTCGGGGTCCCCTGGTCTCCAACTCTTGGTTTCTTCAACACTGGTTGCCAATGGTAAACCATCTATTTTGCAAACTACTCGACCCCATGGCAAACCATCTGTCTCCACTCGAACCAGTCCATGGTAAACCATTACACCCGAAAACCATTGGTAATATGGTAAACCATTGGTAATATGGGGTTTAATGATTTACCAGTTGAATAAACCAATAAACCTCCCAACGATTCACCACTGCGAGTGGCCAGTGGTCCATGGCACCCACCGCAACATGCCGCAACAGCCCAAGCGGCGGATGATCGGCTTCCTGCATGAGCAGCATCGCAGCCTCGCCGCATCGCGACCGTTGCATCGCGACCGTTAATGACTTATATACTATAGTTGATCATCATAATGGTAGACAACGCATGATTAATGATGTTCGAGGTGATGTTCAATGATGAGTAGTTATCACATCATGGTTGATAATGGTTGATGATGATTAATCAATTATACTTATATGTGTGTTGTTGAAAACATCTTATAACGTCATACTGTGTAGCTTCATTACTATTGGAACTGAAAATAACGAACATGAAAACCACACACAAGAATGCGGCTACCGTATGACATGTATAACCAAAATTAATTAAATATAGTCATTGCGCTATTCATGTCAAGGCTGGGAAACTCTGTGCCCAGTGTGGTAAAGGAAATTTCTCAAACCTGTTGGAATTTGCTGCGAAACATCATCGCTTGCATCCCAGGGAGGCAAGTAAGGAGCGAAGCGGGCAGCTTGCTGTCACTGGAGTTCTGGAACAGTTGCTGCTTGTTAGCTCTTAGCCACGGGAACAGCAAAGTCTTGACAAAGGAGAACGACCCTGTTCGACTTTGACAAGCACGAAATGAGACATCAAACTCTCCGGCAGAGTTAGCATCGAATCAAAGAGCTAAAACTCCGACTGCCGATTTCCAAGGATCCAAGTGATTGCTCGTGGCTGTGCCGACCGATTGTGGACTGCCCTCGTGGCATCACTCATTCGGTGCCAGTACTGCTTCAATTATGCCAACAATACTCCCAATTACTTTTATATGACCAGTCTGATGCCAAACCGCCGCAGGTGGCCCCCAAAGAATGTTTGGATTCTGAGAAAAGGGGGTCTGGTTTCGGAAATGAATCATTGGCTTTTTTTGGTTCGGCAAGGGCAGCCAGCAGAGTCTAAGCAGGATCGCCTGTAGCATCGCTGGTGGTTGCTGAGCAGCAAGCCATTCCCAATGCAACGTCAGGTGACTTATCCCAGGGTCCCCAGAACTTTCTCATGCTGGAAACCACCAGACATAGCAAGCATTCTGATGGATGATCAACCATTGCTGTACAACCATCATTGACCATCACCATCATCATCACCACCATCATCATCATCATCATCATCATCATCATCATCATTCTGAACCATTCTCAACCAGTATCATTCATCATTGATTGCGTCAGCAATGATCGTTGATCATGAACCATCATAAAATATTGTCAGTCATGGTAAGTCATCATCAATCCAGTCGAAGCATGAATTACTCATACATCAACCATTATCAACAATCACTGATCATCATTAGTGATCACTAATCATCACTTTCGCATACACTCACCATGGCATTAACTATCATATAGTAACGGATCTATTAAGAGTATCAACCACACCAACTCATTACATCTTTTACCATCAAATAGCAACCATCTAATAAGAATATCAATCACATACAATCGCCATGTGCTTATATATATATATACATATCTGGTTGGTGGTGTTAGCCATCCCAAAAAATTGGTTGGTCAACCACCGACCATTGTTTGAATACTCGGTAAAATAAAACATGTCAATCAAACCACCAACCACACCAACCAGATATGCTTGACCAGCATTTGATGGTTTCTCAAAATATGGGACCCCCCAAATCATCCTTGTATAAACCATTTGTAGTAATAAACCAAGCATTGTTGGGTACCGCTATTTGAAGAAACACACCCATTTGCTAACCCATCAGTTGGTATATCCCCTAGTATTGTTGCCTATTAGCCCCCATTATTAATCATTAACCAGCTAGTTAACCAGCTTAGTTAACCATCATTTGCTAAGCCATCCACCCGGCTGATTCCCATTGGGAATCACGGCTGCCCGGTGGCCGCGGCCCCACCTCGTTCAAAGGCATCGACTTCAATGTCCTCAGCGCTGCAGGCTGCACGTGCATCGCCTGCACGGGCGTTGGTGCGAATGCTGGCTGATCTCTGTTCCTGTTTTTGAAAGATTATGATTTTGTTTAAAATAGATATCAACCAGCAGTTGACAAATACAACAAAAAATTGGTTATCAAAAACAACAAATGGATATCAAACCAAATATAGGGGTTATCAAAAACAACGAATAGATATGACAACATGGTAAGGAAGACAGTCTCCAAAGTCTAAGATGGTCGAATGTAGTGGGCACAACGCCACAAGAGACAAGAACGGTCCCTGTACCACTCACGGCCAGGTGCCCTCAAGAATGGAAGCGAAGTGCCTTCCCCAGATTCATTTTTTGGACTATGCCGCCTATGCCCTAAAAAAATCAGACATAGCATCTGTTTTGTGCTAAATCCAAGTTGGTAGACACAAAACCTCTCGATCAAATGTGGTGTCTAAGCATCCCTAAAATTGCCAGTTCCTCTGGACGGCAGAAACCATCAGCGTTGAGGTGGTCAATGCCATAACCACATTTGTTCACCACCACCACCACCATCACTACCACCACCACCACCACCAGCATCATCATCATCATCATCATCATCATCATCATCATCATCATCATCATCATCATCATCATGGTCATTTTGTCAAACAAATTTGTTGGCTTTCATGGTGATTAGGTGGATGGCTAGATTACAATCCACGAGCAGCAGCAGCAGCAGCAGCAGCAGCGGCGGCGGCGGCGGCAAAGCCACACCAGCACTATCAGCACATGATCATGAGCAGCTGCAATATCATATCAAG
>VSDK01026695.1:451645-477173 GCA_009767595.1 Symbiodinium kawagutii
GCAGCGGCGGGAACGGCAGCAGTGAGACCTTGATCATGTGCTCCAAGACCCTCATGAAGAGCCTGTTAGACACTGCCTGGCCCGGTGGGTGTCCGTGGTCAGTGTCTTTGATCGCCAACGACGCTAGACAGCTCGTTGTCTTTTGGTACCAAGCTTAGAGACGGAAAAAAACGAAAGGGTTGAACCTGATCCACTTTGTTGATAAGAAACATCGCCAACACCTTGACTGGAACCTATTTGAAGGCTTCGCACCACCACTTAGGGCTGAAAATCTACCTCGAAACCAACGCCAATATTGCTGCATACCTTCTCCAGCGCAAAATCAACGAGGGCCAATGAATTGGAAGGTCATCTGAGGTAGCACCTGACTAGCAACCATTGTTTCTAAGTGGATCTAACCTCACTGGGATCAGCAGTGGATTGCGTTTCAACTGTGAAACACCTGCGCTTCCATGGCTTGGGCCGGGGAATTCTAAAAAGGCGCTGCTCCCAAATTGGAGGCTACCCCCAGGTTGATCATCTACCCACTCGGACCAGTGCAACTTGAATCACTCAGTTTTTGGTCACTTTGAACCAAGCACAATGATCCCACGCTTGCGGTAAGCAATCCTCCCTGCCTTCCAATGAGGTTGGCTTCCATATAATCTCACAGTGTGCAGTCATCGGAATCAGCAGTTGTAAACATTGGACCATCGCTCGTGTTAAACAGCTCCAGCCCACAATGTTGCTTGCTGGATCCATTGGTTCATCCCAAGTCATGCTGAAAGACCAGCTGAGGTTCAACCAATTATATTAACCACTCATTGAGATAATAGACCATAGACCCACTATTTTGGTGGCCCCCCATTTTGAGAAACCACCGAGGTTCAACTAGTGGTGGTTCATTCAACAACTGGACACAGCTCGTTGATCCCTTCCCATCGCCTCGGTGGATTGGATCCACATGGGACTTGGCATGTGGCGCATTGGCACAGTTGTTCGATCTGGCGACAGCCGTTCTGGGAAAGTCTGGTGAGGTCAAAATGGTACAACGGTTGGTGCGTATAATCCTTATGAAAAACATTGGCTAACCAACCATCTGGTAATACTAGGGAAAATATGAAATGTTACAAACCACCAACCGGGGTAGTTTCTGGTTGTTCATGTTGAATTCGTGGTTGATGATGAGTTATTCAATGGCTGGAATGATTCTAGCATGTTGTAGGGAAGGGACATATCAAATGGTTGATTGTTGGTCAAAATGAATAATGATGCTAATTATAGCCAATGGTGAATACTGTAAATAGTGGTACATGCCAATAAATGGAGGCTTACGATGCTAAATAATGCTAGTAGCAAATGCTCTGATAAACCTGGAAGACTGGCTGGGTTTCCAAACAGCTTACTGTAATTGTGAAACCATCACTGTTGGAGCATCATGAGCTTTAATCGAACATGGGGGAGATTTCTTAGCAGTAATGATCGGACATCTAGCACGGTCAACCATTACCCAATACGTATCAGCACGAATGTATCATTATTTACCCTCTTAACCACTATCAACCATCAGCTATAACCATTAGTTGACCACTGATTGACCATCACTGACCATCATGATAAACCATCATTAGGAATTAATCTTCATTCAGTAATCATGATCAACCAGCACTAGCTTTTTGAACAAACAAACCCTTTCCATCATCAGCTATCCAAGCATTAACCATTCATTAGCCACAATCAACCGTGGAATAGTGACCATTAGCTACAACCATTGTAAGCAGCAGTTAAGCACATTTGCCAATCATAAACCAGCAAAAATCCAACCACTTCTGTCCCCAGTCACGAGTTAATTCACCATCAACTCACCATCAACTCACCAACCATTAACATCATGGATCAGCAGCTTACCAATCGTTAACCACGATCTCGACATAGTTATCAACCACTCATTCACATCATTGACTCGCACTTCGCCGCTATCAGCCAGTACAAAACGCAGCTGGTCAATCACCAGCGACAACATGAATCAGCTTCACCAATCACCTTTTATAATCATGAACCAGCGACAATATCAATCAGCTGAACCAACTAGAAGCAACCCTTGGCCACTGACATCCACTAACCAGCTCATTAGAAGCAACCCTTAGCCACTAACTAACCAGCTCATTCACCCATCATCAGCACCAATGACTAACCACCCATCCTGGGACGGCAGGGCCCTGGATCCCCTGAAGGCACCTCTGCGCGCCGGAGTGCTGGAACGATCCCGGGAGCTTCCTGGCGAAGGTAGTGGCTTCTCCGTGGTGGATCAAGTCTGTTTCTCGCTGGAACTCAGGTATCCGTCATCGTCATCATCATCGTCATCGTCATCCGTCATCCATCATCCATCATCATCGTCATCATCGTTGTTGTCGTCGTCGTCATCATCATCATCATCATCATTCATCCAGTACCTTTCATCCATCATCATCCATCATCCTTGCATCGCCACACAATCACTCGGATTTTGCGCAAGGAGTTGTAACGTTTGGTCCAGTACTTCCCCGAAACAGAAAAGATTGCGTTGCCGCAGCCAAGGCTCTTCACACCACTGGGAATGGGTAAACCTTGGGACATGATTACCACCTGGAGACTTTAATGATGGTCCATCCCTGTTAACAATGGTTCAGATGGCTCATAGTTGCTAATGCTATTCAAAATGGTTGATACAGAGTCGTTAGTACCAGAGAATAATTCGGATAAAGAGGAGCGGAATCTGCTTACGAGGTATATAGCCTATTATAGCCTTGATAACGGCTTATGTTTGTAAGTCGCTACATACAATAACAAGGACAAGTAAGGTACCTTAGCTGTTAAGCATCTCACAGCGTACAGAGTAGTGACATTTTGCTTTTGAGCCAACAGATTGAAAAGAAGAACTTCTTGCTCGCATCTTGACCCATAATGACCCATACTGTACCAAAGTCTGTATCCAAAGATGGGGATACGCGGGCCCCAGAAGCATACAGTAGGAAACACCTTGGTGAGACGAGCCGCAATCTCCCTGGGATCCTTTGGGACATCTGCAGGGTCTGGGTCCTTGGGACTAGCCTCAAACCGCTGTCCCTGAAGAGAACCAGTTTGGGCACCAACCAACAAAGACTACCTTGGTCATTGATGTTCACAAGGCTTCCCTCGGTTTTGACCCCTACCATATCATCAAAGTTCCCGCCTTTCCGAGAAAAACACTGAAACCGTTGGCTGCATCAAACATCAACAGCCATTGAATTTCCCCACTCCCAACTAGTGCTGAGCCTGTCCGGCAAAAGCTTACACCTCCAATCAAAACGACTCTTCTCCCTATCAAGCATTGAACTGTTGGAGTTATCCCGTCCCTACACGCGGATAGCGACCTGGAAATCCCCTACGATGTCAACTATGGTGCACCCTCAACCCACTGGTTCCGATCGCGGTGCACCCTCAACCCACTGGTTCCGATCAGGCCTGGCCCCTCGCGGCGTGGCGTCTGCAGCATTCCTGACAGCTTCGTCAAGAGCTATGTTGGCACATCCACAGTGGGACCCCAAGTGGGTACTCCATGGTACTGCCACAAGGGTCGATTACCTGCTGCAATTGCGATGTATTCCCGTGTGGCCCATGGGGACAACCACATGTGTATATATGTACGTGTAATGATCAACGAGAGTCGGGATGCGGATGTAATGGATAGTACGCGCAGGATAGTCATGGCACGGAACGATGCTCAATGTTTGGCTCCTATGTGGGCATTCATGAATATGTTCGCACCGTAACCAATGACAGCAGCAGCAGCAGCAGCAACAGCAGCAACAACAACAAAACCAACGACAGCAATAGCAATAGCAACAAAACCGACAGCAATAGCAATAGCAACAAAACCGACAGCAATAGCAACAGCAACAAATCCGACAGCAATAGCAACAGCAACAACGCCGACCAACAGCAACAACGTCAACGGCAAGAGCAACAACGAATGAAATGGCAGGCTTCGGTGCCAGCAACCAGCAGCATGCAGGCAGCGATCTTATTCCAAACCAGTCCCTACAGTACCAGTCACGATGATGGTCATACATGGTAATACCAATGGTTACCACTGGACTGGCAATAGTAGTGGTTATCAGTGGTTATCATATCATCGAAAATAGCAATGATATGTATTGATATGTAATGATTTAATGATTAGTAATGGTAATACTAATGCTTGTGAATGGAGACATGAAGGGTGATTGCCGGTTGATCAATGATTTCAAATGAGTATTACTATATGACTGCTCAGGATAAATACTGAATACTCCTGGTAACTTTTTGAAAAATATTTTGCCAATAAAACATACTTTCTCGCTCTCGGGAAACGCGGTTGCGAGATCTCATGTGGTAACACTGTCGACCATCGTGATCAACAATCCCTACCTTTGGATCGACTCCCGTTTGTGCATAGGCACATAGATATATATATATATAGATATATCCTATCCCCAACGAGTATATAAAACACACCGAAGCCGAATGACACCAAGCAGCTTCCGACTCCCATTCAGCACCTGAAGCTTCCGTGCGCGCGGGTGTACGGCTGCGCGCTCGCTCGAAGTTTTCCGGTGCACCTAGCGAAACACGCAACAAACGTCAGTTCCAAATGAAGCGATTCGAAATGTTGAGCGATTTGCAAAAAAACTCTAACAGATTGATCTGCATGAAAACTGCTGATGTCCAAATGGTTTCTAGCTGGAGAAAAGTTACTTGAATCACATACAGTATCTAACTGCAAACCAGTTTGAAATCAATAATCATATCGGCTCCAGCTAAAAAATGGGTAAACAATGAATGTTTTTAGATATCTTAAAAATCAGCCATTTGCAAATAGTTAATATAACTATGGTGTAAAGGCTTATCAACCAACTTATTATCATAACCACTATTAACCACAAGTCTAAACTGGCCCAACTCGTTGTTTCCACCAATTCATAAGGGACTCACATGACTGGTCACCTGGCTTCTCCAGTGGCCAAAGTCAGGGCCAAACAGTTTCCGCCTTTCGACGCAACCATGCAGATGTTGGATAGATCCGCAGCAATTTGAGGTCAACTGCATTTATCTAATGATTATCTGTTTGAAACTTGTAACTATCATCTATAATGATTATTTATCTAATGATTATCTGTAATGATTATCTATAATGATTATCTAGAATGATTATCTATAATGATTGTCTCAAATTATCTTTAAAATCTATTCTAAGGCGTCTAAGGCAATCTGCAGCTATTTAAGAGGTGGTTTCTAATATGCATTCACCATTTCTAGAAAATGCTTTACCGTGTTAGAACTGTTCTTGGGCTGTAACTCTCTTACTGTAAAAATGAGAATGCTGAAAGCTTCCCCTGACCACACTAGAGGCTCTTCCTAAGCATGTCATGAGATGCTGGTCAAAAAATCAGATCTACGGCTAATCATTCAGCAAAGGTGTGAAGGACCACTACATTTATTCAGGACCGGCATTCACTCGACTGAGCGGATTCGTTAACATGTTTGGCATTGGCAATTTTTCTAGTTTACAAATCATATCAAATAATGCTTTATAACCAAAAAAACAGTTGGTCGCGATCCTCATTGGGATATTGACTGACAATATCACTCAGAATGCCTTTTCGACATGCATCCCTTTTGAGTTTTGGACTAGTCACGAGTATCATCATGAATCCAAAATACATTTCTATCTACACTAATACTTGTATACCAAGAGTTGCTCATCCTTCAAGACTATTATTGCTTAACAAATCATGTTATCATTAGAGCATTTTTGTGCACACTACCCCTGCTTGCATGTTCAATGTGTTGCTTGCTATTGCGTAACACATGTACCTTGGCAACTGCAACGGTTGCAAAAACCAGATCAGTTCACTATATGGTGGTTTCTCAAAATAGGGACCCCCCCAAATCATCAAAAATTAAACTGGGATACCATCATTTTAAGAAACCACTATATGACCATATGGCTTCCAACTCATGGCTTGGAAAGGCCCTGGCCCTGTCGCTTTCCCCGGTTGAGCGCAGCGTCCCGTTCCACACCAGCGCGGCAAGGTGTTCGGCTGCGTGCGGAACGGTCTGCACGGTCTGGAGCTCCTGCGGTCTCGAGGCTCGATGTTCGTTTTCGTACCATAGATGCCAGTGATCAAAACCAACATTATCTCGGTTTTATTGTTGGTTTAGAAATTTATGGTTAAAAAAACCGAAACATTATTTATTTCGTACCATCGTAGCATATATGGTTCGAACATCTGTTTACAGTTAGAAATTTTATCGATGGTACCATAGATGTGATACAGTTATATCTGTTTACCATAGATGTGATATAGATACCATATCTATGGTTTTGAGCAATTATATCGGTTATATTAAATGGCATAGATTTCCATTGTAAATGGCCATATTGGGGCTCTGAAATAATTTTGACCCATCCCCTCTTGGTTGAACCACTCACCCAGGGGCATATCGTGATTATGGCATTGAACTATATTGAACCATTGATTAACCATGTTCTATGCAACCGGTTATATTGGGCATATGGTGACTATCTGGTTATATGGTGATTAATGGTTACTATTAGATGTGGTTTATATGGTTGATGACTATCTAGTTATATGTTCACTATATTAGGTATGGTGACTATATGGTTATCATGGTCAATGGTTACACTATGATTAATGGTTACATGGGGTCAATGGATACCATTGATTGATGGTTTCGAAACCACTGCTGGTTACATTAGGTCAATGGTGATGTGGTGACATTTCAACCATAATCAATGAGCTAATATATTGGTATGTTAGTCATATCAAATATGGTGACATGTCATATTCGGTATTCTCCATGATCAATAAGCTATATGGTGACCATATGGTCAATATGGTGACTATATTAGGTTGTTGTATTAAGTCAATGGTTATGTGGCTATACGGTCAGCATATGGTCAATACATGGTCAATATATTTTCAATACATCGTCAAGACATGGTCAATACTTTGCCGATAGCTTTATGGTTGCATGGTTATATTGTTGTATGGTTGTCAAATGCCCAATAGTGGTTATATGGTTTCTTCCATTAGCCATGATCAAAACCACTATATAGTGCTTACATTAGGTCACTTGTTGTATTAGCCATGATCAAGAAGCAACAGAAAGACTGGTCAATGGTCGTATTGGTCATTGACGATAACCATTGAAGACTATTGGCCAGTCTTAAGGAAAACTTTGTTTTCTTAACCAACAAAAAGAGTACTCTTCGCCAATAGCAGAGCTAACCATTCTCAACAATAGACAGTTATTAACCAGTCTCAACCACAACAGCTTCACCACTATCAACCGTTCTTGACTATCTTCAACAATGAGACTAGAACCATTATCGACCATCATAAATCATTCAACCAGCTTTTAATCAGTAGTTGTTTCGACCAGTATGACTAGGCCTGGCAGGCCTGTGATCTGTGAACATCCATGCACCCATTCCAGAAGCATCCTAAACTCATCAACCACCTTGTAATTGAGCGGCTCAAGTGCGGGCCTGCCACCGGCCCATCATTTGCAGCACGGGGACTCTCGGCATCCCCTCGGTGTGACTTTGCTGCATGCTGAAACGGCACGCCACAAGAAGCACAGGTAACTGGCTAATGGATGCTCATGACAAAAAATGGTTCTGAATGGTTTGCATTCATTCATAGTAGTACATCATGATCAGTAATGCAATGGGCGCATGTGTGCATGTGTGCTAATGATAGGTGAATGGTAGAGACAAAGAGCGACAGTAGTGGCGGGCGATTGTTCGATAGCAGTACTTGATGCTTGACATTGGTTCACAACCAACGATCACCAACCAGTCGCATGATGTGTGATAATGGCAGCAGAAAAACTGTCGATCCAGAGATAAAGCATGACAATGTTTGCGATAGATCAGCAGCTATGATTGAAGTGCCAATGGTGCACCAATATTAACCTCTGAACAAGCTCGTTTAGCACTTGGGTTAGCTGGTCCGTTACCCTAGGAACCCATGGCAGCAAAGCGTGTGAAAATTTGCACTTGTCCACCGTTCTGGGCATTTTGGGCATGTTTACCCGGGATACAAAGCCGTCTCTTTGTGTTTAAGCGATGATCAGCTCTTGCTGCAAGTGGGCATTTCCAGAGCCTTTTCCAGAACGCTTCCTTCATCAAAACCAACAAATTTTGGTGGATTTGAAGCTCTCATGAAATCTATGCGCGGCCCCAGGTATGTATGTACCTGCGTGCATGCGTACGCACACGCATGTATAGACACACATGTATACTGTATACACACATATACAGCATGGTTCCCAATGCGCAAACACTGAAGTGTCCCGCCATCACTCATTGCGCGTCCGAGATACAACGACTCCACCGATTGCGCCAGCCATTCCAACTCTGCCAGTCTCCTGGCGGGCTGCCACTGCTCTATAGATATCCATGAATGGCATTTCCCAAAAATAATGGTATCCTCTAGACTCTGCTACGATAATATCGATAATTAATCATACTGTGTGGCTCTTTTCTGAAATGAATCGATTTGTGGCTAGGGCTACACCCAGCTGCAGTTAGAAACTGCATCAGTTAATGAGTTGGATTTTCTGCATCGGTGCATCGCCTATGATTGTCGGCTAATTATTCCAAATTGATTAGCTTCACGAATTGTCATTCACCAATACTTCACCATTGCTGAACCATCTTCACCATCACTTGAGCATAAATTGACCATCAAGCAACAATCGCTTACCCATGAGCTAATCATTACCACCACCAAGCAAAAACCAATCACAACCTAAGCAAAGGGCAAGTGGGTGCTCATGGCAATAAACCCATATACACCCACAATAATTTTGGGGTTCCTCATGGCTTGAGAAATCCCCAATATACATTGAAAAAAGGTCTCGCAATATCTTCTGCAATGAGCTGTTCAAACCGTAGCTGCCAGGCTCACGGCAGGCTCTTGGCAGGAGCACGCTCTTGAACCCGAAAGTGTTGCGGTGGTTCTTAATGACCTTTGTGGTGGGCTGCTGTCCCCTGCTGTCAACCACGAATCAATGACCAAGCAGATTGGCCATCAAACATGCACTCAAACCAAGCTGAATGGACTACTGCCAAACTATTATATAACCATTGTCGTCATCATTCTCAATCCACAGCAAGCTATCCACCAGATGTATACCGCCAACGTCACCAACTTCAATGAAGCTAAGCCTCCAGTTGAGCATCAAGCAGCCTAGGAGATTGCCAGGCCATGCCAGGCCTTTCTATTGGTATCTTCCTACTATTCGTGGTTCTCCCTTGTCATTAACCCGCTTGCTGACCATCATCCAACAACCCTGAATTCACCATCACCAGGTCGTCTTTCCACTCTTCAACCTCTACAAAACCGTGAGTTACCATCATAAAGCATTAATTGTCATCATTTAACCACAACATGAAACAACCATCATCAACCACCATCACTTGTCATCAGCCATCAATTTCCCATCATTAAGAAATCAATTAGCCAGAATCATCATCAATAACAATCATCAATCACCATAAGCCAGGATAAACGACGATTAGCCATTGCTAACACTAGTAGCCATGGGTTTTTTGAAGTTATGAGCCACTACAGTATCAACCACTATTAACCCGTGTTAAACCATTAATAACCATCAGTAACATAAATCATTTATCATCATCAACCATCACTGGTCACTGGCTAATCAACCACTATAGTCACCGCTATGGTCACTATTAGCCAGTAATAACTAACTAACGATTAAGCACCAGTAGCCACTAATAGCTACTAGTTGATTAGTTAACCATCATTAAGTCACTATGATTCACTAATCATCATTAATCATCAACCATCATTAACCACCATTAGCCACTAATCCCTACTAGTCGATTAGCCATTCATCATCAATCATCATTAACCATGGGTCATCATCATCCTCATCATCATCATCAACCATCACTGACAACTATTTGCCACCTGAGCCATCAATGATCATCAACCATCATGTACCAATCCTTCCATCATAATCACCATCATCAACAACCATTAACCAACTATTCGTCATCAATCATCAATCATCACCATGAATTCTTCACCATCACTCATCATCAACAACTCTTTACCATGGCTCATCATCAATCATCATTAAGAACTAGCAGTTAACCAACCATCATCACCCATCATCAATCATCATCACCTATCATCAATCAACACCATCAACTATTCATCATTACCATGGTCCATCAATGATCATCACCCATCATCAATCATGAATCATCAATCATCATTAACAACTCTTTACCATGACTCATTATCAATCATCATTAACTTAACAACTAGCAGTTACAGTTACCTGGCAGTGGGTCAAAACCCCGTACCCCTGGTTCCCCTATCATTAACCATTGTTTTCCTTTATTATTGGTTGGTTAATATCACCCATTATTGGTTGATTAATATTGACCCACAGCCACCTATCATTAACCAATCCTTCCATCACTAACCACTCTTTACCATGGTCCATCAACCATCCTTCACGATGATTTCACCACGAGCCGAGCTCTCGAGCGGGCGCCTGGTTTGTCCCAGGGCGCTGCAGGCGTGGCCGAAGCGGCCGCGGCCGAAGCCTCCGACCTGAACCAAGCGATGCGAGGGAAACGATGATGGCGTCATAGCCATGGCTGTGGCTTATAGTGGTTTACCATGGTGGTTTTACAGTGGTTTTGCAGATATTGATAGTGGTTTCACAGAGATTTGTAGAGGCTTATAGTGATATGTAGTGGTTTATAATTCATAGTGGCTAATGGTGATTGATGATGGTTATTTATAGCGGTTTGTAGTGGCTTATAGTGCTTGATAGTCGCCATTGATGATGGTTGATGATGGTAGTAGTGACCAATGGTGGCTAATAAAGGTGGCTAATAATGACTGTTGATGATGGTGACCATGGTTAGCAATAGCTATTAATTCTACTTATGATGGCAACTGCTAGTGGCCAATACTGGTAAAGCTACCTATGACTTGTAGTGGTTGATAGTGCTTAATTTACCTAGATTATTGATTGCTGATGATTAATGATGGTTGACGATGGTAATAGTGACTAATGGTGTGTAGTAGAGGTAAAAAGCCAGTGCTAGTCGAGACTAATGGTTACTAATCATATAGTTGTTCTACAAGATTGTAGGGGTGAGGTAAAGGGAGTATCATCGGAGTATCACTCGAATCATTGTTTATCATTGTTGATGGTTTTGTCTAATATGCTGTTACATACACATAGTATGTTTTTCGCCTGGATCTGCATACATAAATCAATAAAACATGTACATGTTCTTAAAATTTGAAAAAAACACACCATGTGTATACAACATAAATGTGTTTATATGTATATCTACAAGATATCAACAAAAAACCATTTATGACATATATATATGATATAATTACTATCTGCATACAATGGAATATCTTAATATAACTGGGGTAGATATCAACATATTTATCTAATATTTAAACAAAACATTTATAATATATCACTATATTTTCATAAGTGACTTTTTAGTTAATACTTTGAGAACTGAAAAATATGTTGTAAGCCCTTTATTGATAGTTGGCTGTGGGTTCCCCATCATTAACCATTGTTTTCCCTATAGGTTGTTGCTTATTATCCCCCATGAAATTGGTTGCTTAACTGCTTGACCCAGTTCGCCATATATAGCTGGTATATCCCCAAGCTAGTTGCTAGTTGTTATCCCCTATTATTGGTTGGTTATCTGCTTGACCCAGTTCGCCAGTTATAGCTGGTATATCCCCTAGTATTATTGCTTATTATCCCCTATTATTAACCATTAACCGGCTAGTTAACCATTGGTTGGTTAATATTGACCCATAGCCAGTTATAAGCCCTATCAAAACGTCCAGGCCTCCACTGCGGCGGTGTCATGGGCGCTGGTACTCCGCCCGGCGTGGCAGGTGCCGGAACGGCCTCGCGAAGCCCATGGCGGCGAAGCCCCGCGGCGGCGGCGGTGGCGACTCAGTGGAGGTGAGATATGATGGTTGGTAAGGGTTAGCATGGAAATGGCCAGTGGTTGGTAATGATGGTTGGTAATGATGGTTGGTAATGATGGTTGGTAATGATGGTTAGTAATGATGGTTAGTAATGATGGTTAGTAATGATGGCTGGTAATGATGGTTAGTAATGATGGCTGGTAATGATGGTTAGTAATGATGGCTGGTAATGATGGTTGGTAATGATGGTTGGTAATGATGGTTGGTAATGATGGTTGGTAATGATGGTTGGTAATGATGGTTAGTAATGATGGTTGGTAATGATGGTTGGTAATAATGGTTAGTAATGATGGTTAGTAATGATGGTTGGTAATGATTGTTGGTAATGATGGTTGGTAATGATGGTTGGTAATGATTGTTGGTAATGATGGTTGGTAATGATGGTTCGTAATGATGGTTAGTAGTGATGGTTGGTAATGATGGCTGGTAATGATGGTTGGTAATGATGGTTGGTAATGATGGTTGGTAATGATGGTTAGTAATGATGGTTAGTAATGATGGTTAGTAATGATGGCTGGTAATGATGGTTAGTAATGATGGCTGGTAATGATGGTTAGTAATGATGGCTGGTAATGATGGTTAGTAATGATGGCTGGTAATGATGGTTGGTAATGATGGTTGGTAATGATGGTTGGTAATGATGGTTGGTAATGATGGTTAGTAATGATGGTTAGTAATGATGGTTAGTAATGATGGCTGGTAATGATGGTTAGTAATGATGGCTGGTAATGATGGTTAGTAATGATGGTTAGTAATGATGGTTGGTAATGATGGTTGGTAATAATGGTTAGTAATGATGGTTGGTAATGATGGTTGGTAATAATGGTTAGTAATGATGGTTAGTAATGATGGTTGGTAATGATGGTTGGTAATAATGGTTAGTAATGATGGTTAGTAATGATGGTTGGTAATGATGGTTGGTTGGTAATGATGGTTGGTAATGATGGTTGGTAATGATGGTTGGTAATGATGGTTGGTAATGATGGTTAGTAATGATGGTTGGTAATGATGGTTAGTAATGATGGCTGGTAATGATGGTTGGTAATGATGGCTGGGAATGATGGTTAGTAATGATGGTTGGTAATGATGGTTGGTAATGATTGTTGGTAATGATGGTTAGTAATGATGGCTGGTAATGATGGTTGGTAATGATGGCTAGCAACCATGGTCAGGAAACAATGGAAGGTTAGTGATGCTTAGTAATAATGGTTAGTTAGAAATGGTCAGTGCTAATCGTCAGTGAATGGGCTAAAGGTGAGGAATGGTGGTTGGTAATTGAATGGTTGCTAATGTTAAATTAATAATGATGGTAAGTAATGGTTATGGTCAATGGTTCGTGATAATGGCTAGTTGGTAATGGGCAAAGGGTTAGTGATAATGGTTGCCGATGAATGGTTGCTAATGATGGTTAGTAATGATGGTTAGCAAAGATATGTAAAAACGATGGTGCATGATGATGACTTATATTGTGATTTTTTGAGGTGGGGAATGGTGAGTAAAGCTAGATCAATGGCTAATGACACTTTGTAAGAATCGTGGGTAGTATTGATGGTTACTGATGGTCAGAAATATTGGCTCTGATGTGGGATCACGCAAAGCCTTCGGCTGTTTGTGCATGACTGCTTGATTGTGGCTTCAATGTTTCAGTGATGGAAATCCGGCAAGTCCGTCGAGGTCTGGCCATGATAGGTTTGATGACCCTGTCACAATCGATTAAGTAGTCAAGGTTTATGATGGTTGGTGGTCAACGATGACCAACCATGGTTAGTGGTCAACGGTTATCAAGCATGGGTGAGGAATGTTGATGATGATTGACTAGTGATGGGTACTGAAGGCAACTGATGACTGATAATGGGAGATCACGAATGGTTACTGGCTGAGAAACCCCATAGCGACCAGGGCCGTGTTCGTGGCCTAGGAGAGCCCGGCAGTTCGTGGTTGCTTACAGGCCAAAACACCGAAAAACCCTGAAAGTCTACAATTATTCAGTAAGTAAAGTACAGTAACCAGCTAGATATTTTCAACCGGTATGTCACTGCCCACTACCAAATTGTTCTATCGCATTTACAGCCCCCAGCCGCATGCGAAATCACCGGCTTGTCGCCACGGGTGCAACACGGGCGGGTGCCAAGCCACTTGCGTGGTCATCTTCTCTGCTGTGTCGCCATCCCTGGCTGTCAGAGACTCGGCGACACCGGCTGTCATTGCCCATGGCAGGGCAAATGCTTGGTGAATATGACCCCTATGAAGGGGTTATAACATCTGCTATAACCATCTATAACCCCTATGAAGGGGCTATAACCCCTATGAAGGGATTATAAGCCCTATGAAAAACAGTTCCATATGATTGAATCCCCCCAATTTGATGATCGATCGCCAGCTAGATTTGGTTCAATTGCGACTGGCTTGCTGATATGGATCTACCATGATTGAATATGATTGATAGAGTAGGCAACCATGGTGACCAAAGTGATTCGAAATGGAAAATGGTGATAGTTGATCGCTACTACTGGGTAATCACATGGTATAGTGATGGTCATAGCGACCCCGACATTCCACACAGAATTCTCTTCAAAAGACTCTGATTTTCAGTGAGGAACACTCTATTCAATGCACCAAACTCCGCTAGACCAGACCTGACTCAGCGCAGTCCCGCCGCAAACTCCACAGCCACTTGCCACCGCAATCTGATCCCAGCATCGCAAAAATTCGCCCAGCCCTGCCTTGAAATCTGCCTCAGTTGCTCTTCCGTCTCTTCGATCTCTTGGTACGTCTTCTTCAGCTGAGTTGCCTCACATTTTGCACTGGAAAATCTTTCCCCGCATGCGATCTGCTGACTTCACATCCTTTGGACCACTTCGGGCAAAGAAATGCGGGACCTGCGAACCCTCTCCTGGCACAGACTCCCAGCCTCGCTGAAGAATCTCAACAGGAACGATCAACAGGAAAGCTATTACATGCGCCAATATTAGCCAGCCAAACAATGATAGTTCGACCAGCCATTCAACCAACCAACCAACCAACCAACCAACCAACCAACCAACCAACCAACCAACATCCCAATCTCCCAACATCCCAACATCCCAACAGTTCCACTACTCTGGTCATGGGATGTTTTCACAGCCGGGGTGACTCAACCGCGGCCCGACGTCGTCAGCTCCCGCTGTTTGGGATGGCTTGAAGCCCCGCCATTGATGGACAACCCCCACCCATTGTAACATTCTACACATAGTCTGTGGTTTTTCAAGTCATCCAAAATTGCCAACATGCATTCTAGACTGGACTGCATGGCACTCCCTCAACCTAAAAGTCCAAAAGTTTTCACGGTCAGGGAAAGTTACCTCTGAAAATACAATGAAGGTAAAACACTTGTCACACAAAAAAGAAGTTCATCCATACCTGGGACCTGTGTCTGTGTGTGTGTGCCTGGTTCTAGGGATGCCTGTGGCGTGTCTTAGATGAGGGCAAATCCATCCAAATCACTTACACATGGCTTTGTAGGTAAATGATGCACCCAAAAAATATGTCGACGGATACCTTATCAAACAGTGATATTCATCCATCCCATATTGTGGGCTTGCACGCCAAACACTGGTGTGCAATCTCATCCAGAATCCAGGAGTCACGTGGAAGTTAGGGTACCCCAGTTTTTAGCCCCGAACATCCTAAATTTGTGAACAGAATCACTTCCAAGCTTGAACTTTGCGAAGCTGTTCGGTGTTGACCCATCCTTTTCTTAAAAAAACTACCATCTTAATCAAACAATTGGTCTCCCACCCACATTTCCATGATTCTGGGAGGGATGGTGGCGCGCGGGGGTTCTATCTGAGGTTATGGACTACTATCCACCATTCTTCATCAATGCTTGGCCCTTTCGACCCTTGGTAACCCGTACTATCCATTGCTAGCAACCACTGCTGCCTCTCCTGTGCTGGTCATTGGCTGTTGGTGGTTATATCTCCTTGTGGTGGGTCGTTAAGCCTGTTGGTGATTGACTCTTGTTCTAAAACAAGAATTGACTTGGTTGGATGCTGATCATTTTCAACGGATTTGTGTTCTGAAGCACATCTCATGAGTTTAGCCATACCACCACAAACCATCATGAAGCATCATGTCAATCGTTAATCACAATTATTCCCCACCATTTACCCTCACTAATCATCACTATATACCATATTTCCTACCATTTTCGCCCACTGTTCCCTATACTTAACCACCATCAACCATCATTGGTGGGGACATATATCCAGCTCGCACCATATTCTCGTGCCGGGCCACTAGAAAGGACTCTTTGGGTTTCGCATCCGACTGCATTGGGGCCTTTTCCGACTCCGTCCTACCACGATGGGCCACCAGGAATGATGGGGTTCCAAGCAAAAATGGTAGGGAATGGTGAGGACTAGTGCGGGTAAATGGTGGGGAAGAGTTGCATTTCCTTCGTTCGTTTGGAAACCCATGAAATTCTTTGTTTGGAGAAGTATGATCGTGTTTATATATGGATTACGAAACTCCAGCCAAAGACAATCGCCTTGAGGTTCTCTAAAGTAATTGCAAATGGTCGTGTCAGCAAAACTTGGCAAGGTCCAGTCAATTGTTTCAGTCTCCTAGAAATGGAATAAAAGAACCTGAAATAAATCCCTGGAAAGATCCGGAAGCAGAAATCCTTCGAATCCAAGGCATTTAACCAGTAGTTGTTTTACAGAGAGTTTGTTGGTCATTATTCCCTATTCCTTACAATTACTAACCATAGTCATAGTTGATCCCGGATTTTTTCCAGTTCCATTTATATAACGTTTTCCAAATCATAGCCAACAGGTAAAGGTACTGGCCAATGAGTTTCCAACACGGGTTCCATGGAATGTGTTGCAGCAGGCAGAACTCCTGAAGACTCGTACATGGCGGTTTCTAAAGTCATAGGGGGTCCCCCAAATCATCCAATCTTACCAGCATCTATAGTAAAAAACAACCATTTTGGGGTACCCCTATTTTGAGAAAAAAACATATATGCATATAAATACATCATGTGCAGTAATTAGTATATATACAGTACATATGTTTTGCAATGCCTCACCGTCATGAATCAAGCTGAAACAGGGACAATTGTCTGTTTTTGCTCTGACAAAATCACCGCCAAAGCTTTGACACGTTGACCTAATAAGCGATTTTACATCATGAGACATTATATCATTCTTAACAATTTTCATTCACCATAGGTACCAATGATCGTCATTCACCATTATTCTCAGTTTTCATTCACCATTGATAACAGTCAGTCGCCGTTGTTACTAGTTGCTATTCACCACTAGGAACCATCATTGAATAAAGCCTTATTTGATCAACAAGTGATTGATCAATGGATGTGAATCCACCATCATTGTGAATCTTGATTTGTGATTATCTACCGCTTTCAAAATAACTCAATTACCATAAGTGGCAATTCTCAAGCATCACATCATTATCAGCCATTGTCAACCATTGATTTTTCATGACGGAGCCCACAGCTCAACCAATACTGCAATACTGAGCATTATCATATCACAAAGTTTGACCATCATGATAGGCTAGTCAAGCATTGTTCAGCCATGACGCACTATTGACTACTATCAAATGTTGGTTAACCATCAAAACCATTCTTGCCCGTAAGTCATCGATTCATCGAACGTGATTCCACCTTTGTTAATCGGGGAATTGTCTATTCTGTAAATCAACCTTGCGAATCCCCCTTTGACCTGTATTCTCGAACAAAATCATATTCTGGCAACTATAAACAATATTCACAAAGTAAACACTAAAATCAACGCTGTCTACTAACCAGTAGTCCCCGTAGTGATCATCATTCATCAAAATTTCAGCTAGGCTATAACTGGTAATCTTGAACAGCATCAATCAATATATCAAGATTAGTCATTGGGGATCAGAGGCAGCCAGCTTGACTATACCCTGTTGCAATCGAATGAATAACCCTTCTCAACTTATCGAACCTTCATCAATTCAATTCTTCTGCTTAATCATACCATTGTTGGTTAGCTGTATAAAGCAATCATCCCCAAGGAAACTTACTGATTAAATCTGATTTACAAGCTGTACGAGCCTACCAGTATTTCCAACATAGTGGTTTCTCAAAGTAGGGACCCCTAAAAATGGCTGGTTCATTACGACTATGAATGATCAATTTTGGATGAGTTTTGGGTCTCCTATGGCTTGAGAAACGCTCACATGGGCGAAGACAGCTGGGTCTCCCAGGCGTACCCAGCTGTTTTTCATGGCAGCGCCGTAGCTGCGTTCGCTGTCCTCGCTGCCGCAGGGGTGCCCCCAGTCTCGCCACCTGCTGCCTCGGGATGCGCGCGCGCATGGAGCAGGCAGACTTCATAAACCAGACAATTGTCTCCAAAGCATGGGTAACAACATCCCAGTACCCCTGTTCCAGGGGTTCCCCATCATTAACCAGGATGTTTTCCCAGTTTTCCCTACAGGTTGTTGGTTATTATCCCCTATTACAGTACGGGTTCTTGTCCTCGCAAGCCCCGCTGAGGCGTGAGGCTGAGTCTGGACGCGCTCCGGCGGCACCGTTTTCAGGGTCCAAAGAGCGACCGAAGATGTCCGTTTTCGTGGGCACCTCGATGCTAGGTGGGTCACCGGGTCCTTCTGAAAATGAGGAACCCTCAACTAACTATGGCTGGTTTGTTACTCTAAATGATCAATTTAAAGGATGATTTGGGGATTCCCCCTTTTCTGAGAACCCACCAGGTAAAGAAAAGACCCAGTGGTAGCCAAGCTGAGCTGATCGATGGGAAGCTGTTCCCCGAATTTTTGTGGAGATCATTTTCGGGTCCCAAGAGCTATGCTGGTGCACGAAGCTTTCCACGCAAGAATACATAAGATTTATTGTTGAAGTCAGCACACATACGAAGATTGGTCGTTGAAGTCAGCAAACAAGACAAGAGGTTGATGACCGTCCCAAAAAATAGTGCTCAACTCGGTCATACCTTTGCCTTTTTCGGCAGGTTTATGAACTTGAAGTGTACGGGGCAAACAACTCAAAGAAGAGAATTTCATGCAGTTTTTGTCCAGTCACGATTCAGTACGCATGCTTTTACGAAGCTTAGTGGCAGCGTTGCATCTTTGGATTGGCAATCAGAGATGAGTGGACGCTGAACGAAAGGGGTCCTTTTTCGGGTCTCCCGACTGGTTTATCCCAGCTCTGCTTCCCCGACAAAGTATGAAGGTACATTGAGGCGTTTCTCAAGTCACAGGAGTATCCCCCAGATCTCATCAAGGTCGTCTCAAGTCACAGGAGTATCCCCCAGATCTCATCCAGGTCATCAATCATTTATAGTAGCAAACCAACCATTTTGGATCATTTTGGGAGGTCATTCTGGCTTGAGAAACCACTGTGGATCAATTCACTCCATGGTTTCTTTCTGACGGGGGATCAAATCGGTTGCAGCTAGGTATTCCTAAAGCTTTCTAAATTAAGCTTTCTCCTTGCAAATCCCAGGCTTTGGGCCAGGCATTTACGTGCTGGTTTCCCATGAGGCTGAGGATATATTGGGTTTCTCAAAAACAGGGGGCCCCGCAAATCAGCAGTTTACTACTACAAATGATTAACATAACATTAAGGGTGATAATTGGGGGGTACCCCCATTTGGAGAAACACCCATATGGCCCATATTGCGGAATCAGCAGCGTCCCCAAATCATTCATGGCAAACAAGGAATCGTTCACAATGGTCGGGTACTGTTGGGTCTTACGGACTATCATCCACTCAGGTGATGAATCATTGATCAACCGTTGGTTGCCATGATTACTGGTTGGTGGTTTGAACCCCTATGAAAAATATTGGTCAACCAACCATTTGTTAATCAGTACTAGGGAAAATAACAAATGTTTGAAACCACCAACCAGATTAACAATGATCAACAATGCTTACATATCCGCGACGCTTAAGCACAGCGACGGATAACAACCATTCTTCACGATGGTCAACCGCCTTCGTCTGGTGGCATCAAGCCATGAAAAAATTGTAAGCCAGCTCTAAACCCCATGTTTGAATGTCAGCGTTGGCTAATGATTCTGAATCATGGTTCATGATGATGATGATGATGATGATGATGATGATGATGATGATGATGATGGAGGATGGAGGATGGAGGATGGAGGATGGAGGATGGAGGATGGAGGATGGCCTACAAGTATCTTTAGCTATTTCCAATGAGGAACTGCCATTAGCCCATAACAGAATGGTCAATCAAGCGCATTCCCACGATGGACAGTAAATCGCATCAATGGATGCTTTATGGCAGTCTGGCGATGAAACTTCCTCCGTGGGATTGCTTGGAAAATGCCATGGGCCATGCAACTGCCTGTAGTCAGGGGCCTTTCCCCAAGTGCGCGCTCTTTCTCATCAGTTTCGGACAATATGGCGTTTCAAGCATCAACTATTGGTGAACTCCAATCTTTGCCACTAAAAACTCATCAACCCACAAATCTGATCTGGCTATTCATCTGCTTAAGCAACTCCTTTGGCTGCTCATTCACCGGTTTGACCTTGACGGATGGTAAGCCCTACATGGCTGGCGTTTCAACGGGGCCGTTCTCCCGGCCGGCCTTCATGTCGCTGTCCGTCGTGGGCGCCTTCATGTCGGCGTCTGGCCTTGGCGACGTGTCATGATCGACCATGGGGCCCCATGAGACAACACAGGATTTACCATGATTAGTTGGTGGTTGAACCAGCCCTATGAAAAATAAACCAGCCATTTGTTAATAACTACTAGGGAAAATAAGCAAAATGTTTTAAACCACCTTTGCATATCTGTTGTCCACAGTCACCTCTGTTAACCACGATCACACTTTGGTTAAACCATTAACCACTCATGACTCACTCTGCTCAACAATCTTTGCGGAGAAAGGAACCTGTCCACGAGCATCAAGCGATAAGCAAAATCATGTGGGCCAACCTTTAGGAGAGGAAATCCAGAAACCACTGTTTGACCAGGTGCCCAGTAAAAAAAACTATCACCTTTCATCACGTTTGAAATTGTATCAGGAATGATTGATTCCCCCGTTTGTATTGAGAATCTCGGTGTTCTGAGGTGTCCATCTAAGCAGAGAAGTTTCAATGCCATGATCTTCACCCCGAATGACTCAAAGAAAACATATGGTCATCAAAAGGAGGTGGATGTAATATTGGGTATGAACGGTGGTTCGTAACAACACCACCTCACTAACACCACCACTAGCAGCAACAATCACAACAAGGCAACAACATCAACAACAGCCACAGCACCACCACCACCGGTTGTTTGATGGGGAATCAACCTATTTCCCTACACCAGGGAAGCCATCTTTTTTGGCATAAACGCATGACAGCCATTTTCCGCCCCAGCGAAAGCTGCACAAAACCGCTCCGCTCATCCGGAACGCGTCACAAGCAATCGCAATGCCAGAAGAGGATTGCTTGACTGTGGTGAGGTTTCTTCCATCTGCAATTCAACCACGGGGGTCATGGATCAACCAGAGGGGCCTATGAAGTCCATGGTGAAGTTTCTTCAAGGACCTTGGATGTTGTTACTGTTGCCTGCTCGGCACTTGGAGTAATTGGTGAGCCATAAAAAACAGCACAGAAAGCGTCCATCCCATCCTATCATGCACTGGCTTAATTGCTCACTCGCTACATTGCCATGTCAGGGACTACCTACTTATGATATGTCATGCTTGCGCTTGGGCGCCACTATCACCACTTGAGTAGGAAAATACCCACCAGCGAATACCCCCCCTTTTAGCCAGGCTTTCCTGGGTCAACATTCCTCAATGATCAGCTAAGGTTATTGGCAGATCTTGTGGGTCTTGCCACTCCATAGCTGCAAGCAACCCCCTGGCGACCGCCAAGTGGTCTCCACACCCTTGGGCTCTTCACCCAAGTTGAAACCACCGCTCGATCTGCGCTGAAACCTGCCGCAACTGTTTCGGCAGCCCATCCGTGTAACTGTTCCTGCCGAGCAGTTCAGCCTCAGAGCTGGGCCTTTCATGATGACTGTGGGTACAAATCCTGCAGCATGTCGCTGGTGACGTGGGGTTGTTGGCATATTCCTCATGTACCTAGATTCTCGTATCAACCAACCCAGCAAGACTAACAACAAACTCCTCAATCATCTGTGAAGCTAGATTGTGATTGGATGAGGGGACAAGGGACAAAGAAAGACCCGTGTTCGAGTACGCCATCTCTGATTCTACGGCAACAAACTGCTGGTATAACCCTCCCGTACTTCGACATGGCTGTGGGTCCAAACCCCGTACCCTGGTTCCCCCATCATTAACAATTGTTTCCCTTATTATTGTTGGTGGTTATCCCCCATTAGTTGGTTGGTTAATATTGATTCATAGCCACATGTCAATCAATGAGTCAACCAATCATTCACAATGATGATGTCCGGCAGTGTCTCTACAATGGTGTAAATTTCTCGTACTATTTGAGAGTTCACAATTCATTACAGAGTGGATAGTAAAAAAAGTGGTTGGTGAATGTTGATGACTGCTCCATGGACGAGGGGTTCATGACCACTGTAATAGTGATGTCATGGCAGTGCACTCCGCTACTGCGCATTCTTCGGCCGCTACTGCTCCGCACTTTTTGGGGCTTCGGACCACTCTGCGCCGCTCGGCCGATCAAAATTCCATCTAGCCCAGGACAGCAAGGAGGAGCTAGCTGTGGCAATGACTCAAGGACTTTCCCTTGGCTCATGGCTCAACTGGTTGGTGCTTAGCCCTAATGGATCTCCTGTTAAGCATAAAGCTACTGTAGCTGGTTATGCCATCACGGCCATGAACCAGTACTGCCATTGCTTGGTTGGTGAACCCCTATCGTTGTTGGCTAACTGCTTGATCCTATTGTCATTGACCATTGTTTTCCCTAGGAAAATTGTGATTACCATTGTTATTACCATGTTTTCCCTAGGAAAATTGTCATTAACCATTGTTTTCCCTAGGAAAATTCTGATTACCATTGTTATTACCATGTTTTCCCTAGGAAAATTGTCATTAACCATTTTTTCCCTATGGTCATTAACCATTGTCTTCCCTATAGTTTGTTGGCTATTAACCACCATTATTGGTTGGTTAACTGCTTGACCCATGGCCATATTACCATCCTTCACCATGCCGATTTCCTGCCCTGGGTTCCATGGCTGGGCGTACCCAGCGTCTCAGATTGCTCCAGACTTCAGGGCCTGCACTCGGTCGCGTCCCGCTGACACCCTGGACCCACCCTGGACCCACCCTGGACCCACCCTGGACCCACCCTGGGATGATCTAAATTACGTACATTCAATCCAATCATCAGCGCAAAGAATTGGTTTTGATTGTCAACAGAGTCACTATTTCTTGATTTGTCAGATTTCGCTATCAGTTTTTTGTCTCCGGTTCTCTTGATTGCGCAGCTTGGGATGTGACCCAACATCCAACAGCACCAAGTGATGGCTGCGCCGCACCGACACAATGAGAGGTGAGCCAAAATGAATAAAGCTTCCAAGCAAACAGCAAAGAAGCGACAAGGTCAATGCAGTGACTGAGATTGTCCTGGTCCCACATGCTTCCGTGTCCATCCACAAAAACATCCATAGATCAGTTTCCACTTGGGCATCCATAGACATCCACAGAATCCCCTTTGGAATCATGCTTTCTCTTCCCTCCATCATGTGGATCCAAATGTGTGTGATTGCCAGCTGATCAACTCATAGTGCCTGGAAGCCAGGCGCTGGAACCCTTCCCGCCGTTGAAAACGACGCCCGCCTGCTTTTGGGTGTCAGACAGAGTCATTGGAACCTCCAGCACTGTGCTCACCACCTCGGCAGCGTTGTCGTAAGATGAGTGGAGGGAAGTGATCAACCATTGACATAGTCATTACCATGAAACATAGTCGTTAACATAGTCAATATATATAGTCATGGACATAGTCATTACAGTCATTGACATAGTCATTACCATGAAACATAGTCGTTAACATAGTCAATATATATAGTCATGGACATAGTCATTACAGTCATTGACATAGTCATTACCATGAAACATAGTCGTTAACATAGTCAATATATATAGTCATGGACATAGTCATTACAGTCATTGACATAGTCATTACCATGAACCAGCCATAAAGAATGGTATTACACTAGTTGTCATTAAGATGTGATTGGTATTAACATGGTCATCACCATGCATTAGCAATCAATAATGGTGTTACACTAGTTCTGATTCATATTAGTATCAGTGGTATTGATGGATGAGATATGATTGTCACTGTTGTCGAGCACAAACATATCCTAGGAATCTGGCGTGAACTGATGGGTATGCGGGTTATAGTAGTTGGGTTGATGCTTACTTTCACCGGCACGGGTACGGGTACGGCTAAAACCATGACGCTGCTCATGAAGGAACACTGAGGTATCGTCCAACTTTACCAACGGGTGGGGAAAACCATCTACTGCATTCATGTATATATTTTTAAATATATATTTACAAATATACACACACATATATATAGACATATACATATACTTGTAAAAGTCAACCAACAATTGTTAAAGAAAGAAAGGATGGTCTGTTGTCATGTGCGATACTGCCGTCAAGTACAATCACTTTTAACATGAGATAAGCTGAAACAGGACCGTATTGTGGGATACAAATCATAAACCACCGATAGTTGACGAAAAAAATCAGCTATTTGTGCCATGTATTGATCTTCCCCAATAAAAAGAACTATCTTTATGGAATTGACTGATCATGTCCAGTGTCGAAGTAAAGATATGCTATTCTTTATTACTCTCGATGTCCCAAAACAAATCTGGTTGGAGGTTTTAACCCGATTGAAAAATATTAGTCAACCAAACACTTGTTAATAGTTACTAGGGAAAATAAAAAATGTCAATCAAACCACCAGCTAGAAATATGCTGCAAATCATCTGTATCACTCAGGAAAGTCGGGGTTGCTCCCATCTGTAGCTGGAGGCTGGCCATGAGGGGTAGCGCCAGCACTTCCCCCGAGCAAAAAATGAAAATCGTCTAGGTGACTTGGAGAACAACCCGCGGATGGATATATGATACAGATGTAGGTACATATTGGCATCATACATACATACATATATATATATATATTTAAATATATATACATACATACATACATATATATATATATTTAGATTTAAAGATACAGAAATATATATATATATAATATATATACACCAGGTTCTCCGATGAGGTTAACAGGTGGGGTGGGGTGGGTTGGGTTGGGTTGGGGTGGGGCATGTTAACGTTCGCTGGAGATCTACGTTGAGGTTGATGTGACGTTGATGCTACGTTGAGGTTGATGTGCCACGTTGATGCTAGGTTGAGGTGAACAGGTGGGGTGGGGTGGGGTGGGGTGGGGTGGGGCATGCTAACGTTCGCTG
>VSDK01026695.1:478620-532344 GCA_009767595.1 Symbiodinium kawagutii
TCCTTGCCAGCTGAGATTGGTTCACACAATTGTTGGGATGGCTTGCGGATTCCCTGCAATGCAGATTCTGGTAGCTGTGGTCAACCGGCGTCATCACAACTAGTTGTTGATATCAGGAATCATCTCTTAGGGCTAAATGGCACCGAATATCCCAAGCAAGTCCAGGGACCCACCATGTGTCCCAATATGGGCATGTTCACAAAGTCAGGCTGATCCCAACATACCCCAAATCATCCACTTTCTTGCCAGACATACATAGATATACCCATATACCTACAAGCTCGGAGCCTTACAAAGATCACGGTTTGTGGGAGGATGATGGAGCAACTCATGATGTCAAAGGGTCGCTTGCTCCGAAGTGAAGCGAAGAAAGCATATAGCAACATCTACACTATCTCTTGATGTATATATAGATCGATATACATTGTCTATAGCATGTAAGTACATATTACATCTGTACACGTGAATGAGTATGGACAGCCAGCAACCAGCGATTTACATCCGGGAAGCCTTGTACTGATTTCATACACATTACCATCAACATGGAAATTGGTATTCGCTACAACAATAACAAAACAATGTCCGTCCTCCATCATCATCAGACTCAAGCCACCGCATCTGCTAAGCAGTGATTTCTCTCATAGGCAATCAAATGACACGACGATTGGTGAAGGGTCGTTGGTTGCAAGGAATTCGACAGTGAAGAACCACGCACCAACCACCCGGGTATGTTCATACCTTCATAACTACATTCCCAAATAAGTTTCTGACAATGCCTTGATTGCTCGTTTCAGACCTGCAACTGGCAGGGTTTCAGGTTCCTCAAAAAACACCAAGATCCAAAAAGAGCAGGATGAGGAATTGCTAATGCGCTAACTGCAAGGACGATGCTGGTTGGTCATTGTCATGTAGGTCGCCGAGTGATTGCTGCGAAGAAATCATGTTATCCAGGTATATGTGGTGTTATCATGTGATCACCATCGTAAAATCATCATCCTCATCCATCATCATCAGGATCCTGCTAGTCTTGGGCATCACTACCTCAATATAGCTTTGTCACCAACGAAATATGTCCCTCAATGTGTATATCTATCTACAGCATATGCAAATAAACGTACAAAAAATACATATCATTGCACATGTACCATCATGTGCAATCATGTACAATTTTGTGCAATCATATACCATCATGTACAATATCTCATACACCTCTCATCATAACTGATATCATTTACTAAGATCATTACTAATCATATACTAATGAAACTCCTGCTACCTCTCTCAGATTGCTCTTCCTTGTCACGGTCCGGTCCTTGTGGACGCTATCAATCTCACTCTGCGTCGAGACCTGAAGCCAATCTTCACATATGAATGGTTAGACGGTTAGATCAGAATAGTGGGTTGGTTTCTCCAAATTGGGGGGCCAAAAATGGCTGGTTATTACCTCTAAATATTACTAAAATTACCTTTAAATGCATTTGGATGATTTGAGGGGTCCCCTCTTTTGAGAGACCACCATATACAAGAAGCATAGTAAAAGTGGCTTATTGTGGTTAAGAATGTTGGATAATAGTTTTCAATAATGGTCAATTAGGGAATAAAAAATAGTTAGTGGTTCAAAATAGGGAACAATAACTATGGTGAAGAATGGCTAACAACGGTTTATAATGGCTCATACAACCCAACAAGCCCCCCATGATTCTGCACTCTCCGTGTCATTTTACCATAGCCTGCAAATCTCGGGTACCCATGCTCGATTCGAGGTCATGAATGATGCGGCACTTGGGGCGAGCGTTACTCAAAGTCTCCTGCATTATATACTCACAAACTCATACTTACCTTGAGTAGATCAATGGATTCCCGCGATCATGGCTAACTATGGATCAAGAGATGATTCCTCGCACATATCTCACATGCGTGTGCCCTGGGTCCAGGGGCTTCTGCACCCTTCATCCTCATTGTGCTTCCGAGATAACCAGATTCAGGACCATCATCAATGACCCTTGCGACTTGCCTTCAACGCCTCTGCAGGGTTTGCACCAGCCTTTGATCCTCAGAGCAGCAGAATCATTGAGTCTGAACTGCAGCAATGCATGATCTATAGCCTACACAGGTTTCCCTTTCGAACATCCGCCGGGTTCATCATATAACGTACGTTTTTGGGCAACCATCCATATTGAGAGCTTTGATGATTTGTGCCCATGCTGTGTTGCTGCCCCCTTCTTTTTTCCGAACGGCCGGTGAGGGGTGGAAGCATCACCAGCCAGCCCACCTTTCAATTTCACCAGGTGAAGGTGCACAGAACTGCTGTCAAGGAGCCCATCTCTTTCTGAAACCTGGCTTCCTCCTTCTCGCGAAAGTCCTGAGATGCGCCGCTCACAGCGGCCCAGCGGCTTCTCCAGCGCAGTTGAAGTCAATATTTTGGGATACTAAGCGAGTCACAGACATCGATTTTTGGATATTTTCGGGACCCTTCTGCATGACAAAGCCATGCCTCTGCTTGAGGCTGGCCCTGCAAGGCATGCCACTACAACGGGGTATTTTTTGCACTGACCCTCCCTGAAAGTTGGCCCACCCATCCAAACCAGATTTGCGTGGTCGGAACCACTAGCAATGTCGAATTGTCCAAAGATAGCAACCCTTCTCCGGTTGGTGGTTTCAAGCCCTTTGAAAAATATTTGTCAACCAACCATTTGTTGATAATCACTAGGATAAATAAAAAATGTAAATCAAACCACCAACCATAGTAGTTGTCTAACCACTACTGTTGCTTACTATGCCCTATTATTCACCACCAGAATCCCTGGAAGCCAGGGCGAAAACCCCATGGTTTGAAATCACCAAGCAGTTCTGGGTAACAGCAGCACTGCGGGACTCTTCGCGAGAAGTCCTTGAGCTCCTCCTCAGCCTTATCCTTTGCCTCGCCAAGCGCATTGCTCTCAGGGCCCCCTGTCTCCATTGTTTCGGGAACTTGGGGCAGCGTTTATGGAGCCCAACGGATCTCTAAGTTGGACATCCATGTCTCAGATTGCAAGCCAGCTCTGGAAAAAGGGGCGAAGCTATTGGACTTCGATGTTTGCTCTGCAGAGTCCGCAATGGGTAGTTTCCCAGGAGGGATGGGTGATTCCATTGGTGATTCCAATGGGTGATTCCATTGGTGATTCCAAAGGGTGATTCCATTGGTGATTCCATTGGTGATTCCATTGGTGATTCCGTTGGAAACTCATGGGTAGTTTCGCCAGCATCATTTCCACATACCCGAGAGCTCTTTAGCTACCCATGTAGCACATGTCTCATGTATCCATAGCCACAGCGGTCCGCATTCCCAGGTTGTGACGATTTTTGGTAACCTATCTCGCCGATGTACCCAGCTCAAAGCAAGCGTTTGAATCTGAAGTTTCATAACCAAACAAGTAGAGCACAGTACAGCTTTGAAACCTGAATCTTGCCTATCACATGCCTAAGCATCTAAGGTTTTCATGAATCATTATACCATACCATTATAGAGAGAGAGAGAGATACCATTATAATCATTGTTTTATCATAAGCATCTAACAAGGGGAAAAACGGTACAAATCCATTTCTGTTGCAAAATCCCTTGCAACATGACCCCGCCTGACGCAGCTTTGTCAAGCCTCAGACTGCTGCGTATGGTTGGTCACCTGAACACGTAACTGACATATGGTTGGGCAAATCTACAATCAAAACTACAGATCATTTGGTTATGCATCTAGTTTAGGTTCTGCTAGTGATCCATATGGTTGAGCAGTTGTGGTTCTTGCCCATCATTTAGGTTGGGCAAATCCACAACCATTTGGTTGGGCAAATCATCTGTTGGGAAACCTTGTGGTCAGCTACACATTGGGTCCTGGGGACGTAGCTCTAGGATCTGCGCTGAAGCAGTTGGGTCTTTGTGTGCGCCGGCAACATACCCCCCAGCGCTACCCATCCGTTTCTTCTTGGCAAACTGACCTGGAAGCTAAAAATCATCATTTTCAAAGGCAAAACCAGCATAAATGGTGGATTTTTTTTCGCTTCCAGGTGAGTTTGCCAGAGAGTTATTAACTGAGCTAGCCATCATTGGCCTCTAATGAGAGTTATCAACTGCGACTCACCAGTGATCCCAGTTACACCCATGATGCCTGTGATGGTTTCTTCAGGCAGAGCCGCACTCACATGCATCATACCAAGATCATTCTGGCTGGATATAGGTGGCTATCGGAGATTCATATTGGTAAACCTTCCCCAGTTCTATCTTAAATAGGAGGTGGTGATTTGACCCTAAATATCGCTGGTTTATTCATATTGGATTTCCCACGAAGAATCAAACACAGGTCAAGTAAACTGCATACCAGTGGGCCAATTGCCGGCACACCCGGTGCCCATCTCTCGCTCCTATCCCATCTCGCTCCGAGCTTCGGTTCTTCTTGGCGTTGGCGATGATCTCTTCCGCTTGCTTCTCAGCCTGTGCTTTCCCCGCAGCAAAAATAGGTGGTGTCTCTGAAGTGCTCATCAATACGCGCCCATCATCAAAATCATCATCATCATCATCATCAGCAGCAGCAGCAGCAGCAGCATCAACATCAACATCATGAACATCATCATCATCATCATCATCATCAACATCATCAACATCATCAACATCATCATCAACATCAACATCAACATCAACATCAACATCATCAAGCCTTATATACGCCATTGTTGGTCATCATTCCCTTTAGCTAACCATGAGTTGATCATCACAACCGAAACGACCGCGCGCCTGCAACAGTTGCTGGATCAGCTCCTGCGATGTGCTTCCCATCTGGTCCTCGGCAGCGCCCGTTCCAGTGGGAGGCTAATGACGACATCAACAGCTATGCTGGCCATCAGATCAACAAATCTGGTAATAATGAAGGTTGATGATGGTTATAATGGTTGATAATGACTACTGATAGTTGATGATGCTTAATTTGGGAATGGATATGGATATTGATATGCAAGTGATGCAAGAATGTTAATATGCACATGTAGACCTATCTTCACATACATGTGCGTGGGCTCATTCACTAGTCAAGTTTTTGAATCTGCGGTCTACATGAAATTTGAAATGGTCTGATCTTTGCCAGGCTGCTGCGGGGGTACTGTTGGTGTTCTGCATTTCTGATATCTGTGGATACATCTTGCTGACGTGGTTTCTTAAAATAGCGTTACTCGTGGCGAATGGTACCCTCTGGTAAACTAACAAGGCAATGGAAAATCCACCAATTGTTAGTAGTTTCCCAGGGTTTCTCCATAAAATATGGTGATTTTCAATTGCTTTGTTAGTCGAGGGAAAAAACAATCACAGCTGTACATCCGAGTGCGTGGAGTTACTAATTAAGTGTAATTATATGGCTATGGGTCAATATTAACCAACCAATAATGGCTTATAATGACCAACCAACAATAAGGGAAACAATGGTTGATTATAGGGGAACCAGGGGTACGGGGTTTTGACCCACTGCCATATAAGAGCATTAGAACGATTTCAATCAAGATTGACCGTTGATTAAGCATTCGTAACCAGCATTTATGAATTATCATCCACCGCTATGACCATCAGTACCAAGCTTCAAAAAATATCAAGAGAATTGCACAGGAAGGAAAGGGTAGCATTGTCTCCAGCGAATAAACTGTAAAAGAATCTACTGTACAAGGATTTGAGGGGCTCGATATTATTCCGTCCCTATGGGTACGTATGCATCCTCCCCCTGCTCAGTTAAGAATTTGAGGGACCCTCATTTCGGGGCACTAAATTCTTAGTAACAATAGTCCGGCTGGTGCTGCTGCCGGTGCAGCTGGTGCTGCAGCAGAACAAAGAGTATGGCTCGTTTGGGTTATTCCAGTGTATATTCACAAGGCAAGGGACACAAATAAGTGTTACACTGTTACATACAGAGCCAGAATGCTCCAGAATCCTCAGTACTTCAGGATCCTCTTTTCTGAGTCATTCCTAGACTTCAGGGCAGAGGCTCTTTTTTGTCAGAATCCTGCGCCACCACTTCAATAAAACAATGAAATATATAAAGGGATCACCACTGGAATCACCACCATGCAGAAGTGACTGTTGACCAGACTCTTTCCAACAAGTTTGGGGGCATTCCAGGAAACTCACGAATATGTTTTAACTTTTTGCATGTCTCCCTGTGAGAATCTTCAAGCTTGGCCGCTCTCCTCCTTGAAAGTGGAACCATTGCAACCATATTTCAGAAACGGCGTCATTCCTCTATGCTGGCTGGTCCGGATGTGTAGGGATAATTGCAGGATATGGTAAGCCACCTCTTATGGATCGCCTATGAATCTATGAACAGTTTTGACAAGAAGAGTCCCTATAATGATAGCAACGAACGTCACGAACTTGTGGTAAGCCTGCTCTTATGAATCTATGAACAGTTTTGACAACGAACTTTGTTCACTGCTCACACCCTTTTCTCATCTTCAACACATGGACCGCAGGGCCCGGGGTACTTGGAATTTCAGTGAAACATTTTGAGATGTCTGTTTGGTGTTTTTTGTCTGGTCAATCCAACTCAATCATCACGCCAATCAACCATGCAACCAATCAACGAATCAACCAAAATGGCTTATCAAATCTCATAAATGCTAGATTGGTGCTCATGACCAATCAACAAATCTCCTAGCTAATCAAATCAACAAGCTACGGGTTTCGAGTATGCTAGGAGAAGCGAAGCTCGGCTTACCTGTTCACATTGAGCCATGTCCAATGGTCCAGTGGTGGGCTGTGAAACGCCGTTGTTTGGAATCCCAACTGGTCATGACTGGTCACCCTTTGTTGAAGCACTTCCCAAAAATGGTGGTTTCTTAAAATAGGGGACCCCCATAATGGATGGTTTATTATCATAAATAGGCAATATAAAGGATGATTTGGGGGGTCCCTATTTTGAGAAACATCCAAATGCAGAATTGACGTGGAGATAACAGCGGCGGTCTGAGGGCCCACTCGTGCGCAGGCTTAGCCAATGTCCTGAAGTCCCTCCACCAAGTATCGAAGAGGTTCAGCGACGCTGCTGCGATATCGCTGCGACACAGGTTGCGTTCCAGCTAGTGAGCCACCAGCGGACGAAGATTTTGGGGATGATGATCGCGCCAGAACCAAAAGGTATGGGTGAATGGTTGGCTAATGCTTGCTCAGTGGTTGATTAGTTGAGAATCAATCATGGTTGATAACGTTTGATTCATGGTTGAGCCTAGTTGACAATGCTTGATAATGATTGATTGGCAATGGTTGATAGCGGGAATAAGTCATGGAAGGTAATGGTTTATGATGTTGAGCAGCGTTGTGTATTGCTTAATCATCGAAAAGAATGCTTCACTTTGGGGGGCAAATGACTAGTGCTATGACAAGCAAGAAAGCAAGAGGGACAATGTAACATCATACCTGCACAGATGTGAAGAGCCTGAAATAGGGGAAGGTACGAACAATTTTGCCAGTACCAACAACTTTTCCCGAACTCAATTCCACAGATTTGGATCTCATTTCTCATGAAAGTTTGATCGCGTTAAGGGAATCTTTGGTGGAACACCACCGAAGGTCTCCCGCATACACGTTTTGAATTGTGAATATAAAATCGCAATCGAATACAGTAAATTCAAGTTACCAAGGACTAAATTCGAAATATCGCCAAAACACCGATAGCTACACCAAACCCTCCAAAATAACTCTTGGTATACAAGCAAACATTAATAACTATTCTCCGAACTGGCATTGGAACTAACAAAGAACGTTGAAACTGAACACTTGCCCACCTAGACTTCTCTAGTGTATCGTCTATCGTTTCATTTTCGTCACCAACCAGACATGCCCAACAATCGATCCCGTTACCAAACATTGATCCAAGACGCGCACTCCTCATTGTCGTGGTAGTCTCAGGAGTACCACCCAAACAAGCACAGTCGAAGTGTGCTAAATGATCATCAATTAATTAATCATTAATTGTCATTGATTAATCATTATTGATTAACCTTACTACTGGTTCATTGATTAATCATTTATCAAGTAATCAAGGATCATAGCCAGCAACAAGGCGTAGACCCACTGCCTACATGGATGGTACATCCCACAGCCTGATGCGCACTGCGGCTGACCCACGCACTGCGTACACTAAGCCACCCTGCCCCGCAGGCGTGGCATTCGCTGCAGGAACTGCATCGGATGCTGATGCATCAGCTTCCCTGAGGCAGCCAGCACTGGTATCTCCTTTATCCTGTCCCAACGGCTTTCCCTTCAAAGGGATCATGTAGGGATACCTCTGGCTCCCAACCGCTCAACCAGCCAGCCTGTAAAACGTGAGGATTGCAAAAGCCCAGCTAATCAGAGATATTTTTGGTGCGAATCTCCCAACTGTAGATGTACCCATTGAAGATAATGATTTTCCGGTGCCTGGAGGGGAAACGGTTGATAACCATGCAGCAGTTGACTGTTGGGCATCGATATCAATAGGACCAAAATATCTGCCTTACGAGGTAGGTTCGTAGGAAAATCTTTCTTGGAAACCCAAGTGTTTTAACCGCGAATCATGGGCCGGCTTCCCCAGGTCGATTTGCGTGCACACAACAGAATTATATCTATCGTATTTGTAAATATACATCTATATATAAATATGCATGTCCATATATATATATATGTTTTACAATGTATAGACTGATTAGTCACTAAATTCAATAAGATTCATCATGCAACATCAGAAATCATCAGAATCAGGGGTCTTTAGCCCCCAATATGCCAACTTTTGATGGGGAGCAAACTCAGGGGTGCAACGATGTTTTTTCTGAAAGCAATGAAACGCCCATCCTCAGTCGTGTCCCAGCAAAAGCATCGACTACCTTGCTGGATCCAGAGTAGCTGATCAACTGTGTATCACCAACAGGGGGAGATGCAGCTGTTCGTGGTTCAGATAATGGTTACAATGATTAGTTCATTAACCATCTCATGGTTACCATAATACCAGCAGTTAATATCGGTTCATGGCTTAAAAAATGATTTTTTCATGGTGAATGCATGGTTGCTGTCAATAACCAAGTGAGAATGATCAGTGATGATGACCTCCCCAGATCGCTGGTGCTTCACCAGCGGCCATGGTTTCTCACCGGCCCACCGGTGGTAGTTATTATGACCATGGATTTTACCACTAGTTACATGGGTGTTTCTCAAAATACCGGTACCCCCCTCAGCTATCATCCCCGTTATTAGTCATTTGGCTGTGGGTCAAAACCCTTAGTCCCCCTGGTTCCCCATCATTAACCATTAGCTTTCCCTTGTTGTTGGTTATTATCCCCCATTAGTTGGTTGATATTGACCCAAAGCCATTTATAGCATTAAACCAACCATAACTTTGGGGGTTCCCGGTGCCCTATGCTGAGAAACCCCCATATGTCAGGGATTCAGGTCGAGACTCAAGCTGCTTGCTGGGCACCGCGGTTTCCCCTGCGGCTGGGGCTCCGGCTTTGTGGCCTGACGCCAGGGCGGGCTTCCCCTTGGAATGATGGCCATCACCAGCTGCTAGGAGTTTGACTGCTTAGTCGGTTCTAACCCCTATGAAAACCATGAGTTCATCAACTAACCATCCCTAAAAATTGGGAAAAAGATTTGAAAACCACCAACTAGCTATAATGGCTTGCTTTTAACCATGATAGCTAGTTGATGCTAGTTGACCAATCAAATAAAATGCATCTACAATAATTGTTGTCACCAGCTATGTAATGGTGTGGATGGCTGGGGTACCAGTCCAAGGCCATTTGAGAAAGCTTCACAAGCTTAGCTTCACTGTTTTAAGCTACGAGTTGAAGTGTCAAACAAGAGGGGTTCAAAGGTAGTCATGGATGAACATGATGGTGACAATGATAATTACATGTAAAAAGTATTCCTGGCGACGAAAAGAAGAACGAAAAGGATGAGGATGAGGATGAGGATGAGGATGAGGATGAGGATGAGGATGAGGATGATGATGATGATGATGATGATGATGATGATGATGACGACACCCAAGATCTTCCGGGGGAAAAAATCAATTGTGAAGACACATCGTTTCTGGGCAAACAATGGCAGCCCGAACAACCAACGACCAATGATTCTTGAACGAAATAGATAGGTTTTGGGCAATATCAGCACCGAAGCTCCAGAGAAGCAAACAACCATTCGTTCTCTTGAAGGGTACAAGCCAGGTTCTGTTCGAAGTCAGTAGGAACTTGGGCAATTCACCAGGTTTAGCTCACAATCCCCGTCCAGCCCCTCCGCACCTGTTTGCGAATGCAGACCTTAAAGCCTTGGTACAAGGAGGGCCCCCAATCCTTAGCTAAGTTGGTCTAGAACTCGGGTTCAGTAGGGTAACTAATAGTTATGGAAGATATGACCATAGTTAAATGGCTCATAAACCAACTTGTAACTAGGGGGGCCCACCTTGTAGCATTTGAGACTGCAAAGCAAAACATCGGAACAACACTTGCAGACCTCCTCTGAAAAATGTCACTTTCGACGACGAATGGAGGTGTTGCTGTAAACATTCGGTACAATTTGAGTCTGGCATGGTCTAAAGGGGGCTTAAGCCGATGGGCAGTCCCTCGTAAGAACGGATTGAAGCGGCTCTGCGGCTGCATTGTCTGGTTGCCTATTGATTGGTGGATGAAGGCTACGGGTAGATGGCGAGCCACCTTCAAAACATGCTTGATGATGAGTGACCTAGGACCTGGGAACAGCAACAACGCTCTTGAGAGAACAGCTGTTAAAATATTGGTAGTATGATTAATGATTAACTATATGAAGGTTTCTCAAAATAGGGGTACCCCCAAAGCATCCTTTGATAATCATTTATAGTAATAAACCAACCAGTTTTGGGGTACCCCCATTTTGAGAAACCATCATATTGTACTGTTATTAACAACTATTGATAATTTGCATGTCGCGGATGGCCGCTTCTGCTTCATCGGCTTCACCTCGACACCAGGTTAAACCAATGCCACTGAGATCATGACCAGTGGATCATGTAGGGCAATATACTATGATATCATTGTTATATGTATCAATGATATTAATATTATTCACATACCAGTGATTCTCAACTATTGATATGTTGTCAATAGATAAGGTATATAATTTTCAATTATTGATATAATTGTTAATAGGTGTATAATTAACCACTATAATCATTGTTGATAAGCGGGAGATCGTGGTAGATGCCTGGATTCACCAAGCGTAATTACTGGATTTTCTTCCGTGGATCAGTACGGTGCAGCTGCAAATAGAAGGTCGACGCTGTTAGTTGCTCTTGATGCTCCCGGTAAAGCTCATACTTATACGACAGTACACTACAGGATAATATCAATGATAGAAGTTAACAATGGCAAATAACGACCGATGTATACTGATTCTCAAACCATAAGCATCACCATGATTGTTGCTAGTCGTTCTTTCTACAGGGAGATTCACCAGTTCGAAACATTTCAACACTTCGCAATCTTGGGAATGTGAGGAGTTAAGTTTTCATCCTCCTGCGGCTTGGCGGAGACATTTTTTTCAGCGGCTGATCTTGAGGGAGAAAAACCTACAGCAAAACAAAACTTAGATGTAGTGTTATAATTAATATTGTACTGAAAGTTATCTTGATAAACTACAAGTTGATAGCTATCTTGATAGCTATGGTATCAACTAGTGGGATAGCACAGGAATTCCATGTACCTTTGATAGTGGGAATGAGCCTACTATGTCAAGCCACTAAAATGTCAACACGGGTGTCTATTCTGTAGCCAAATTGGGCGGGGTGGAACCACGACATTGGTACGTTGGAACCAAGGAACTGCAAATGACTTCTTTCGCCTGAGGCCAGCGTCTGATTATACTGAATCAGCAATGGTTGAGCTGGTTAGGCAATGAATTTGTTGATGATCAATAGTGACCAGTCCTGTTGATGAATTATCTATGACCAGTGATGGTTAATCAATGATTATCATGGTCAATCAGTTTTGATCAGCTAGTTAATTCAGAACTTGAGTCCCACCAGATCCCACCAGGCTGTTGAGAATTTCCACGATCTCCATCAGCTGGCCATGCGGTTCCTGCTTTTAAAGCACCAGTTGACTCCCTATGAAGCACTGGATGCATATCCCTTGGTAGCCCAAGTTCGGCTACAGGCTTGCTCTGGTGGCTGTTGGTATTCAAAACCATACCCATTCACATTGAACAGAATCGTTTCCTCCCAGTGTTGCATTCTTTGGGTGGTGGGTATCGACCAGGTATGAAAACTCACAAGTGAGCGGTACCCCAAACTCAGTTCACCACCCATTGCACCTGGGTGTTGTCCTGCTTGTTCCTCCGTGCCAAAACGATCGAGTCCCCACTTTCCAACCAGACTTTGGAGTCCTGACCCACCAGCTGTCGACAACAGAACCACACCAGATGGCACAGTCAGTGCTACACACCCCTCACCAAAGTAATGGCATGGGTTTCAATCAATCCACAAGTAGGGGCTATACCCAACCTGAAAATAGCTCAAGTTTAAAGGTGCCAATGATACTTCGTTAGGATGCGCAGCGAAAGATCTGTTCGCTGGTCGGTAAACGGTATCATCTTTCCAACGCAGGGAAGCATACGTGCTACCTATGGGTCAATGTTAGCCATCAATCCTACGGGCTAATAAGATTAATGACTAATAACGAACAACAATAAGGGAAACCAATGCTTTAACGATGGTACACCAAGATTACAGGGATAGATGTCCAGGGTGCAAACAAACTGGACTATGGTGCCGCTCTGTACAACTGTGCCCAGTCGAAACAGGACACCTTCACATGTGGGAGCCACGATACAAGACACAAAACGCTCAGCCAACCAGCACTTGTTGGTCAAAAGGGGATCCAAGTCAACGCCACAAACCAACGCAATCAACCAGAAAACAATCAGGATGATACACCAACAGCATCCAACAGCTAATGATGCACCTCCTTATTGCTACACCACCTCGTTGGTGACTACCCAAGCCATCCCAGGCCATCCACATCTACCAGCAGGCGCTGCTTCTATACACGTTGATAACGTCCCAGCACGGGCGCCGTGACCCTCCTTCTCTATATAGCTGTCGTTCCAGAAGCAGCCCATCGCACCCAAAACAGCCAGCTCGCAAGAGCCGTTGTGCCAGCCTTCCCAACAGGCTGGACGTGTGATTCTCTGTTGAAACTTGGATCAAATTGGTGAAGAATATCTTACTACCCAAGGGCACGATCAATTACACAAATACGGACGGGTGGGTTTTAAACATACCTATCAATTTAAAGTGCCTTTGAATTTAACCTTGGTGGTGCATTAGCCACTGCAGCTCCGTTTGATTCCATATGGAACGATTCCGAGCTTATGCCACTATTATATATCGTTTCAATCTTGCTGTAGCTGTGGGTCAAACATCAAATGAAATAACGGAACTAGTTTGGTACCCAGATGGGCCATATACACGCATGTACCAAAAAAATTCCGTTGGTACCACAAGTCTTTGGGGTTATTGGTACCCATTCCCATATGGTTCAGAAAGAACCTTTGGTATGGGAAACCACCAGGCAGAAAACCATTCAGCTCAATCATCTCAATCAATGGCTGAATCGTGGCTGTACCCTCCTGGAATCTACCGTTCGCACAACCCATCAAGTCCTGCATCAAAGCCAGCCGAAAGGGATAGCGGACCCTGATAGTCGAGCACTCCAATCAACCAACCAAACAATCAGCCAATCAACCAAACAACCAACCAATCAAGCAATCAGCCAACCAATCAAGCAATCAGCCAACCTGGGGTCGACTTTAGACTTGCTGAGTCTTCCTACTGATCTGCAAGTGCTTCCCTGAGATCTTGCTGTGCTTCACCTGCCGCATCGCTGACAATTGGTCTTGGAGATCCGCTCAGTTGCAACTGTGGAAGCGCTTGTTTTAACAGAGTGAAAACAGAACCCCAGGGAACCCTGATGCTGAGGGAGCTGGGCAGCTCTGTGCTAAAAATTCCGTTGGAGCAAATCGGTCGCCCGAGTTGGTGACTAAGGATATCCATCAACCATGTTGCGATACCCCAAAAGAAGCAGTTTCTGTACAAGGGTGTGAGTGGACAGTGCTCATTCGATCAGGGATTCGCAGTACATTGGAAGTAGATGAGCACTGGATCACAATAAAAATCATCAAAAACAACCAATCGAAATCATAATTGGAAGAATAAAATGCAAACAAAAACATCGCACAGTGCATCACAATTTGTTGTAACTCACAGTAAATCAGAATCCATCCATGCATTATCGCCTCCAGTCCCATCAAAACCATCAATAATGGTGAACCATTGTAACTAGCAGCAATACCACTATAAGTTCGTCAACACTCATTTTGTGCATCAACTATTAACAATATTCATTGTATTCATGACCACTACATTCATGTCGCATGTCATTCATTGTATGAACTAGTATGAATTACAAACAAACTTCATTGTATACATGAAAGCAAGTAGTAATGAACTTCATGAACTTCATCACCACAAGATTCAGTAACTACTTGAACTCATACCACTGGAATGCCGTTTATTACGCCAATAACTTCCGAGATCTTCGCATCCCACCACTCCGCTGTCCGATCTCACCTGCATGTCGCAAGGATCGGAGCGGCCCACCAGGGCAGAGGTCTTGGAAGGTCCCAAGCACACCGCTCCATGCACCTCACCTCAGCGGCAGGGTCGAATCTCGATTTGAGATTGGGGGGTTCTTATGCCATAGGGAACCCCCCACAAAATGCTTGGGTTATTAAATATATCTGTCTATCTATATATGTATATATACATATATATATATACATATATATATATTTATATATGTATATATATATATATATGACTGATATTGGATGATCTAGGGGTCCAGTATGACTTGAGAAACACCTGCCACAAACGAACAGGATCATGATAGCACGATTTTTTGTGAGGTTTTCTGACATCAACCCTGGTTTAGGAACTCCAATGGTCTGCCATCTCAGGCATCTGAAAAAACCGGCTGCCGTGCCCATGTCCCGCCTTGGCCGCTCTTCACTACCAGCTCAGCCATGAAGTGGCCCTGAAATCCCGGCCACTTTTTGTGTGCTGTGGTGTGCTGTTAGTCAGCGATCCGCAGGCGAAGAATGGTTCCGAATGATGGTTGATGATGGTTGATGATGGTTGATGATGATGGATGATGGTGGTTGATGGTGGTTGATAATGGTTGGTGATGGTTGATGATGGTTGATGATGGTTGATGATGGTTGATGATGGTGGATGATGGTGGATGATGGTTGATGATGGTTGATGATGGTGGTTGAAGATTGATGATGGTTGATGATGGTTGATGATGGTGGATGATGGTTGATGATGGTTGATGATGGTGGATGATGGTGGATGATGGTTGATGATGGTTGATGATGGTTGATGATGGTTGATGATGGTTGATGATGGTTGATGATGGTTGATGATGGTTGATGATGGTGGCTGATGATTGATGATGGTTGATAATGGTGGATGATGGTGGCTGATGATTGATGATGGTTGATAATGGTTGGTGATGGTTGATGATGGTTGATGATGGTTGGTCAGGATGACCGACTGATAGCGATGGTTGATGAAATTTCAAGAACCCATTAGTTTTCTGAAATGTAGCTGAAGGGTTTGTGCGGCAAAGGGAATCCCCTGAAATAATAGGAACTTTTGGTTTGTCATGGTGCCCAATGGGACCAGCTGTAGCCTGATGAAGCCCATTTGTTGGGAAAGCTAGTGATTGGTTCGCTCTCTAGATACACCCCTTGTGTGAGCACCCTAAGCCTTGGAAAACCCCAGAAACCACTCTATTCCTTCCTAATACATGTTCTGGGGTCGCTTATCAGCGGAATTGGATGGCTGTGCGGTTGGGACACTGTGGATTTTTTGGTGGACAAGGTCCTTGAGAAAAGGAGAAGCCGGCTGGCTGGCACATTGCCACCATCAAAACGGGTGATGCTGAACGCCCCACCAGACCAGTAACAAACGATCCACCTCTTCCCCATAGCCTGGCCCATGTCAATACTACGTGCCAAACACAATGGTCAATGAGGATGGAAAGCAGGGTAGTTGTTGAAATCAGGAGTGGAAACAAATCATTGAATTATGCAGGCCTGTCCATGATGGTCCTTCAAACATCCATGTCTTGTCAGTAACCAGTTGTGTCCAAGCATACACATGCTCCAAAGGGCTAGATCAAGTAAGTCAATCTCTTCCGTCTTGGGAATTCCAGCAATCTACAGTCCGCTCAGTGAGAAACACCCTGTCCTGTCCCAAGATGTCGATATTTTCAGTGCCAAGGGGGCTTGGCCTAACAGGAAAAATTACCACTCTAAGGCTCTAAGGTTGGCTTGAAGCTGGCCAGGAGTTTGGCCCTCACACAGCTATATGAGTAAACTATATACCAACGTTATTTCAAAGACTCCGTCAATAACAAAGAAACAAAACAGGTGGCTGGCCGGCATCCTCGTTTACCACATTTAACAAGCATTAATGATTCTGATGCAAATGAGCCATTGCTCTCACCGATACCAACCACTGTAAAGCATCAGCAAGCAGAATGTCTGGCTTACTCCAAATGATAAACACAAACAAAAACCAATATTCACCAATATTCAGCATGATCAAGCACCTTGATTGCTGGTTTTTGCTGACGACTGCCTCCAAGTCTTGTTCTTTCAAAGCCCCAGGTGGTACAAGCGCATTGCGGCGCATGCCACTTGACCCCCCGTCCTGATCTGCCATGACCTGGCCCCGAAGACTTGGAGGAATGGTTGATAACTTCATGGAAAATCAACGGTCCATTGACCGGGAGCTGAGTAAACTAACTAACCATTGATGGTAAGTATTTGATGGTTGACTCCTAGTTGAGTTGATGGTTAATGCTTAGTGGTTAGTCGATGGTGCACTCCTAGTTGATGGATCGTTAATCACTTACGATGAATGTTTATTTATGGTTAGTTGATGGTTGATTGAAGGCTGATTGATGGTTAATTGAAGGCTGATTGATGGTTAATTGAAGGCTGATTGATGATTAACTGCTGGCTACGGTCAAGCTGATGATTGAGGTTTCATATATTGTATAATTCATGGCTGGGTGATAGCTACAATCGGATGCTTTATATACTGATGGTCATTTTGGTGTGGTTTAATTACTGATGATCAACTCATGGTCAAAGCGATGATTTATTGATGGTGGACTGGATGGTTTCTTGATGGTTTATTGATGCTTCAGTGATGGTGAATTGATGGCTAACGAATGATGGTACTACAATGTTGGTGATAGCCTAATGGCTACCAGTGACGATTAACAAAACCTGCACTTGTGATCTGGCAGGGTTCACAATCATCTGATAGTTGGTGATGGGTAATCGGCTCCTGAAAGCCATCCCTACATCACCAAAACAATAACAATCACCCTGATTTATCAGCTAAAACCACCATAAACCACCATAAATAACCATAAACTCCGTAGAACATGAATAGCAGCGATTAGCAATTTGCCTACTGGCTCACCACTTCAGCCCTGGCGCCTGGTGTCGGAGATTCTCCGTGCAGAAAACCGTCCAATCTTCGTCGCGTTGCTCGCGGAGTGTCCGGAGGCGTTGCGCACAAACAGCTACGGATGAGGGCGCTGGGGGTTGCTTCGATCCTGGCAGTAATTTTAAGGGGAGAACTGTGGGGGGTACCACTTTGACACCACTTGGTCCAGTGAATCATCCCATCTGGTACCGATCATTTTGAGTTCCATTTTGTGCTGGTCCTGTATCACCACCTCCTTAGAGGGCCCCAAGACATGTTTCCGGATGCCATGGTTCATGGTTCCTTAGAGGGCCCCAAGACATGGAAATGTGCTGATAATTTGATCATGTTGAAGCCCAACCAACAGCGAGGGCCAAAGAATCGACCAGGCCCCAGTCAAACTGCACTGGGGGCGGCCTGGGCCACGTCCAGATATTCGAATAGGACTCTATTCGACCCGCATGACCTTTCCAAACCATAAGGCTTAGGGCGAAAATTGGCTTAAGGTCGCTTGGAAACGAGCATCGCATTACCGGAGAACTTGGGATTGCCACCGCTGGCCCCCCCCCCTTCCACCTTCAGCAGCTTCACCTGAAGTCACCTCCGTGGCGCTAGATCCATGTGATCCCAGAAGGACTCAAGGTTCAACCAAAAGCTTCATCGCACTCTCAACAGCAAAATGAATATGGACCCCTCCCGAAGTTTGCCAGCTGGTGACCTATGGATCAGCTGGATCTTCCAATGGATGAAGTGTGAACTCAGGTTGAATATGGATTATTTATGGTCATTAAATATCATGAAGCAGTCCGAATCATTGGCGTTTGAGGAACCCTTCTCCACCATCATCAAGCATTGGTTTCACCAGCACTATCGTGAAACTCATGATCATTCACCATCATTCACTATGGTTGGCATCATTGTCCAATCTTCAACCTGGTTGGTCAATCTTTCAACCACCATTGATCATTCACCATTGATCAATCTTCACTAACATTCAGCGCCAGCAACGTTTGGTCTTGTCGAGTCCCCCTGCTGATCATGACAGGAGCACTGCAGCCCATGTACCAAGTGGTGCCATTAGCAAGTTGGACATGGATAGGATCAACGGTTGCTGTCAGGTGAGGCGCAGTACCCCATCGCTGGCTCTTCACATGTCTCCAATCTTGTCTGGCGGTTGGGATGTTCACTTGCCTGTTTGCTGACTGGTTGGCATTGACACAGGGCCGCATATCATCGGTCATGGTATGTCCTGGTGCTGCCCATGCTGGGCTGATTTGCCCTAACGGCTGCACTTGCGCCGGTTTGAGCTAGGACAGCTTGAGCAAAACTGACCCTGGGAAGAGAGGCCGACATCCCAACATGGCAGTAAGTGATAGTGATTGATGGGGATTCTCCATCGTTGATGTTGTTGAGTAATGGTCAAAAATAAATTGTAATGGTTGTGTAGTACCAGTGCAAAGTGGTTAATATTGATCATCCATAATGGTTCATGATAGTTCATAATGGTTCATGAAAATGTTTCAGTATTCTTGAGTTCTTGAATCTTGATTGTGCTTGACAATGCCTGGTCAGGAACGATCGGAAAAAAGCAGAAGGATGTAGGATGTGCAATGACAATGTGTATCTCTTCGTTCATGCCGGTAGGTATATCATCAATATGATCAATGACTGTAGTCAGATTGATAGACTAGTTCAATTTGAATTCAAAGTTGGGGGATTTGGTTTTAGATGCAGAATCTATTCGAATGTATCGACAGGTCAACTGTGCGATCAGAGATGATCAGAGTGCGTACATATTGCGTACACACGTTTGTCTTAATGAGTATGTGAATATAAAATTATAGTATATTTAAACATGTATATACAATATACATTCATACTTATGATTATATATACCATATCTATTTACATATAATATATATATATACAACGTACATTCATACTTATGATGATAATATATATATAATATATATATATATTCAGATTGATTCATTTACAAACACATAAATACTTTGTGCTTCCTTCGCCGCTGTGGAAGCAGCTCACCCGGAGTTTCATGAGACCAAGCCGATAGCCGTAATCTGAGACGGGTCAAGCGTTGAAGTCGCATCACCTTTGATCAGCTGGTTAGTAACGGTTAATAATGGTTAATAATGGTTTATAATGGTTAATTAATAATGATTAATAATGGGTCATTGTTGAATCAATGGTTATCAATGTGGAATAACTTCAAAGCGGAACAAATCCGCTCGACAAATCCGTAGCAAGATACGGTACTGTTCTTGTTGCTTCAATCTTTCTTCTCAGCTCGGAAGAATCCCCAATAAACAGCAGGCCAAAACATGTCAATACTTGGCTTGCCTGACCCCCACTTTCATGTCAGTCCAATGACAGTCTCTGTCCAAGACTTTCTGCTCCAGGATTCCCCATGTTCAATCCTTACAGGATCTTATGTTGGCCACCCAATAATAAACTTCCAAAGTGGATCAAATGGGTGCATGTCAACCCTACGTATTGCTTTCAGAAATCGTGATCGTATCTCAGTGGAATCTATTCCTGGGTGGATCCTGCTATACAACACAACATGACTCATACAATATCTAGCAACCCCTTCTGTGTATCAAATTTCTGCCACGTATCTGCTTTCCAGCACCTACTTGAACCAATGCCAAGCATCCATTGATGCGTTCTCATCCGTTCTCATCCGTTCGTATCCGTTCTCATCCGATATCATCCGTTCGTATCCGATCTCATCCGTTCTCATCTGTTCTCATCTGTTCTCATCCGATCTCATCCGTTCTCATCTGTTCTCATCCGTTCTCATCCGTTCTCATCCGTTGCCCCGAATCTTCAACCCCTTCGCCCCAAAAATGTCCAGCTTCCCAATTCTCAACTCGAATCTCCCGGTCCCTGAAGTGTCCCCCTGAGCCTCACGTCCTCCCCTGATTTTTTAGCACAATGGGGCCCTGTACAATTTGGTCTTTCTACAGTAGCCGCTGGGCGCGCCAGCGCAAACCTCCGCATCAGAAACAGGCCACGACAACATGTGAATCTCCGTAGGCTCAAGTATCTATGTGAATCTGGTGCTTTCGGTCAAAAAATGCGGTCAAAAGTTGTGTACCAACTCACAAGCCGATCATGTACATTCACCGCAAATTGTCCTATAAGTTCACCATATGCATAGCATATCATAGTATGTTATTACACAAAAAACAAGAACAAACAAATGATGGTTTCTGAGAATTTGGACCCCCAAAAAATGGATTGGCTTCTAAGAATTTGGAACCCTCCAAAAATGGATGAAAATGGATTGGTTTCTTTCTACAAATGCTTAACAAACTGGATGATGCCATGCATCGCACTGTCATCGCACGGATGTGCCCGTGCCTCTAGTTGGACTCCTGAGACTCCTGGCGCGCCGTGTCCAGCTCTATCCCCAAGTGATCAATGTGGGATGGGTGGAATGCAGTCTTTGCTGTGATTCTGTTTGATTAGATTATGTTTGATTAGATTTTAATTTAATCATATGTTTGACATTCGATTCTGTTTGATTAGATATGCATTCATCATATGTTTGACATTCGACTCTGTTTGATTAGATTTTAATTTAATCGTATGTTTGACATTCGACTCTGTTTGATTAGATTTTAATTTAATCGTATGTTTGACATTCGACTCTGTTTGATTAGATTTTAATTTAATCGTATGTTTGACATTCGACTCTGTTTGATTAGATTTTAATTTAATCATATGTTTGACATTTGATGATGTTTGGATTAACTAGTGATTTAATGGGAAATCCTATGAAAACAGCCACGACTGGGCACATTCACCTTTGAAGCTCTGCTGTCATCCCATTTTGGTGCCTTGAGGTTTGAGTTTCGAGGGATTGGAATGAAAACGTACGAGCCAACTGGTATTTTTTCTGCAACGCTATGCAGTACCCTAGGGGTGTCTACATGACAGCAGATATAGCTGCAAATAATCAACAAGGATTCTTGAGACTCCATCGGTTGGGATGTGAACTACTTTCCTGCTTGAAACACATGGCTGTGGGTCAAAACCCCGTACCCCTGGTTCCCCTATCATTAACCATTGGTTCCCTTATTATTGGTTGGTCATTACAAGCCATTATTGCTGGTTAATATTGACCCATAGCCACATTGGTTTTGACACAAAGGCTGTTCATGAAGAAGGTCATCGCAAAACCTAAGGGGTCTGTCCCAATGCAGGAACGGGCACACGTATTGTATGGTATGGTGTGAGCCACCATGCTTACGGATCCATTTGTAGCCAACTTGAAATTCCCAAGCGTCTCACTTCATTGATGAGTTCGATACCCTCAAGTGTGGAAAGAATATCTTGTGGACTGCCCCAAACGCTTGCCACTTAAAACCAACCGTTGAATGGCAATAGATCCATTGATACCACATAATACCACTATCAACATTCGCAACCAGCCGCCGTTATTTCCAAGCATCGGTCACTGAAACATAGATGCTTGACCTACCAGATGCTGCTGGAAGCGCTGGTTCCCAGGTCACTCACGCCCTGGCCCAAGCCTCTGCCGGTGCATCTTTTGGTGTTTCTCCATAGATCCTGTTACTCCAAGGAGCCGGTCATGAGACTCCATGGGAGCAGAAACTTGGAAGGTCTGCAACATGAGTTTTTCCACTGCGTGGTCAAACCTAAGGCCCTAAGTGTGGCTTGCCGACCAATTTGACGCACAACTTGACGGCTGATCATTTGGGCCTAAGGGAAGATTTGTTTACAAGTTTACATACTTGCGCCGGGAAACCAGGTCAGCTTGCCATGGCTTGGTCTTCATTGTTGCTGCTATCTTGGATTGGTGTCACTTCTGGTCGCCAATTGGGGTCGCTGGAGAGGAGAAAGGAAGGGAGTTTCGCAAATCAGCAAAACCATCGCTTGGAAAGGAGGGTCTTTGAGAGCCATCCAATTTGGGTTTACAAGAAGACGTCTAACAGGATGGAATGGTTCTCACACCTTGTCTGATATCTTTGGGGATGATCTGCAACATGTTCACATTTGATCCTCCACTCACGATGTCATTTGGTGACTTTGGTCCAGGTGGCGAAAGGGGTACTCAGCCATCGTCAATCTTCTGGCTTTCAACAAGCTATATAGGTCGAAATCATCAATCAAACTGCATCAAAACCACAAGCAAGCCATGTGGCCATATGGAAATATGGATTACAACAATTTATGTTGATGATGATGACGATGACGATGACGATGACGATGATGACGATGATGATGATGACGATGACGATGACGATGATGACGATGACGACGATGATGATGACCATGATGATGACCATGACGATGACGATGACGATGACGACGATGACGATGATGACGATGACGATGACGATGATGACGATGATGACGATGACGATGACGATGATGACGATGACGACGATGATGATGACCATGACGATGACGATGACGATGACGATGATGATGATGATGATGATGATGATGATGATGATGATGATGAAGATGATGATGATGATGATGATGATGATGATGATGATGTTGATGATGATGATGATGATACAGAATCCCAGTGTGTAAAAGTAGTATCAACCCCGAGAAACACCCACACTGGTTACTGTTGATCAGCAACCCATATATACTGTATAGTATATGATTGTCACCTCCCAAATCCTCCCAAAAGGATCCCAAAGTTAACACACAACCGGGTTGGCACCGAGACCAAGACTTCACCCATCTATACAGCGGTGTTGTCAATCATATGTCCATTACACCTCTCTCTCTCTTTCTATCCTCTCCAGTCGTTTGGTTGTACACAAGACGTAGTTGTAATTCTACGTAAGATTACATGTATATTCATAATATGATCATCACAAATCTAGTCAAATGTTCCTTCTGCATTCATATGCAAATACCAAAAAAGTATATCCAATCAAAATTGGGTATATACCCACGATAGCACCAAAGTCCCATCCTCTCTGCCCGGAGTTCCTTGCCTCACCATGATGGGGTTCACCACCCCCTGGCAGTCGCTGACGACTGCTACTGCGGAGTGAAAATCCATGGTGGTATTTTGATGGTGATATATGGTGAATACATATAAATCACTCAGGGGTGTGGGTGATTTTGAGTGATTTCCACCCAACCGGAGTTGCAAAGACGGATTTTGATCACTGCTATGGTTGCAAAGATTGATTTTTGGGCACTAAACAAATGTATCACAAACAACCATAGTAGTTTTGATCACAAACAACCATAGTAGTGACCAAACGTGATTTGCCACTACACTTACTAAACAAGCTTAAAACAAAGAAAAAACAATGTATCACATCTTTAGTGGAGAAGCCAACAGCTGATAGAACAGCAGCCGGCCATTCTTCACCCTACGTCTCCGGCGGCGGGGATTGCCGACGGCTCTAGGCTGTCACTCCCATGACCATCTACCCATGAGTGGATGCTTCCGATAGATTCAATCATGTGATACTTCTTCTAAACCCAAATGATCCAAGCTAGCAGTTCAACTGAAGTTGAAGCAAAGTTCAGGTGAATTCAAGCAAAGTTCAAGGGACCTTCAACTGAGATTAAGCCCTTGAAGCCCTCAGCCCAGCAGCCTCCAGCTCCTTGTGTTTCTCTTCATGCGCGGCAGCATCCGCCTCAGTCACAGGTCTTGGGGAAAGGTGATGCAGCACGGTCACCCAATTCCTGTCAGAACACAATGGTTATAATGGTCAATACCAGTAAGTATGGTTGATACCATGATGATTATGATTGTAATTATGATTAATGATTCTCAATGGTTACCGGTTGGTGGTTGAACCACCCCCATGAAAACTTAAGTCAATCAACCAATGGTTGATAATTACTAGGGAAAATCAAAAATGTTTGAAACCACCAACCAGAATATCATCTGGTTGATGGTTTCAACCCGATCATGTGAAATATGCGCAAGTCAACCAACCAACCATTTGGTACATTTTGGAAAATAAAAAATGCTTGAAACCACCGACCACCCACTAATGATACTGATGTGCCATAAGCTATGACCATCCACTCTTGAAAAATCATCTGGTTGGTGGTTTCAACTCCTATGAAAAACCTTAGTCAACCAACCATTCGCCAATAATTACTAGGGAAAATACTTTAAAAAAAGAAACACCAACCAGTTATGATCATTTGTGTCACAAGTGGTGATCACATGAAAACATCCAACTTGAGCGTCATCTTGACAACAGCGAACCCGGGTTGCATCTGGACCGCCAATTCGCATCGGTGGCATCCATGACATCCAGGCTGTACTCATACAACCACCGCGCACTGGGCTTGGGCCAACAACCCTCTGCTTTCCCAACAACCCATGAAGGTAATTACTGGAGAACTGCCAACACCTTCAAGCTGAATTACAGGCTCCATTTTCAGATGAGTTCCGCTTTGAACATCCGTGAAGCCCATCATCTCCACCTATCAGCCTCACCCGGAGGATTCTGCACCGGCGATTCTGGGGCCTGTGGATTCTCCTCGAACCACTTCAGGGCGCTTTCCACGGCTTCAGAGATCTGCGAGCAAGGCAGCTACCCGGGACATGCAAACGACGTGCTCGGGAAGGATTTCTACCAGCCCACGGGCTTTGTTTTAGTATGGTGTTTTCTCAAGCGATGGAGGTACCCCAAAAATGGTTGCTGTATTGCTGTAAATGGTTTATAAACTGGATGATTTGGGGTACGGTACCCCATTTAGAGAAACAGCCGCATCAGCCGTCGATATAGTGTGCATCAACCAGCTCTGAGCTTCGTCGCTTGGCTGCTTTTCTGGACATGTTTATAAGGCTATGATCAAACTGGAAGTGAGATACGACTGAAATATCAAGACAAACTAGCTACCAGGCTTGACAAACTGTTCCTTCAAAAGATGCATCCGCTCTTACTCTGGTGAGTTCCCTTAACATGCTGAGTTCGCCCCTTAGTTGATCTTAGTTAAGGCAGTTGAGGGATGTTAACCACTGGGTGAGTTCCCCACATCAAGTCCCTGGGCAGTGCGAACCCCCAGGAAAGCCGCGCCTCGCTGTTGTTACTCAGTCGTTGCGTGCTTAATTCATGGTTATGTACTGCAGTAGTTACAGCAACCACTGGTCGTTAACTAACATGAACTAAGTTTAAGAATGTTATTTTATTATGATAAGCAATTCACTTATTGGTCACTCGCTAATTGACATTCACTAACTTGATGAAAAAATGTTATACCGGGATTATAATCTTGATATATAGGTGTATATATATATATACAACAGTTTACGATGGTTGTAATGTTTCAGTTCATACTACTTAAATGCTTTATCAATATAAGTGATATCACTTATACAAATCATCGAATGTTGATTGGGTAGCACCCAGTAACATCCCTTAACTAATATCAACTAACATCAACTATATAACAATATAACATTTGTACCCCTTGAGCCTTGATGCGCAACTACAATGATCGTGAAACATCCTGGGCCCCACAGGCCTTGGACCGATCATCTTCAGAGAACTTCTCTTTCAGATCCTCCCGATCCAAAGAACCTCCGTTCGCGACACCACGCGTTCAACGTGGTCACTTGATGGTAACTAACGAGCAAAGTTGATTAGGTTGTTGTTGATTAAGTGTGTTGTTGTTGATTACTATCTGCTAGTGACTTTGTTGATGAAATTCTTTGTGTGTCATGGTAGTGAAAAGGACTGAAGATGAAAAGATGTGTATTTACCCCGGAGTTTTCAATATTGTTACGATCCAGATTTTGATGCAAAATCTGGATTCAAATTTGCGGCAAACAACCAACATGAAACCACCCCAAGGAGTGTGTTCCATGCGCAAAATGCAAACACTCAATGCCTACAAACAGGTATACATGGTGGCTTACAATGCAGTCATCGACATGCTTCAACATCTTCAACTATGTGGTTACTAATACTTACTTCATATAGATTCATAATAGTTCATAGTCTAAATTCATAATGGTTCATGCCTCAACGACAATATGGGTGTTTCTCAAAACACGGGACCCCTCAAATCATCCAATATTAACCAGGAACAAACCAGCCATTTTGGAGGCTTCCATATGGCTTTTGAAAACAACCACCATGAATCATTGCTGATGGACCATCGATGCCACCATCGCTGTCCACCCGGCGTCCCTCGATGGCCACCATGGTCTGTCCATCCCCAAAACTCACGACAACGACTCAGCGCCTTTGACGGAGTAGACGTATCTCTCCAGTTCGTTTCGCGCCTGACGACGAGGCGGTCGTCAACCACCCGGTGCCCCGGATGTGGCGAGTTGGGTCAAGTAGTTAACCAACCAACTCATGGGGAATTTCCACTAACGATAACAAGGAAAACAATGGTTAATAGTGGGGTAACCAGGGGTACAGGGTTTTGACCCACAGCCGTATGTGAACATCAGATCCCCAAAAAATCGACCTTCACCCGTCTCTGTATGTTCAAGTTATCCGTGGGCTGGTGATAACTACTGCTCAAAAGTCAAAATGATTTGACCGCAATGGCTTCGACACTGTTGCCAAAGGTGGTTTATTCTGCCTGCGGGTAAAAGAGAACTGCCGCAGAGAAGGGACGCGGAATGATGTACAAATGATGCAAAGACGCGCAATGAATGCTCTGAGAACCGGTCGCCACAGTGACAACTAGCCAAACCCCTCACGCTCATGTCAAACCCCACTGGCCCTTGATCAATCAACCAGTAGCTGTTATCGACCAGTACTACATTAACCTTTGTGAACCACAGTCGAAAGGTTAGATCACCAGAATCAAGCATCATTCACCGGTGTTAAAGTGATGATTGGAGCAAGGGGTGATCCAGAAGAGGAGCTGAAAAAGACACGGCCTCCACATTCTTTCGCAGAAGCTCATCTTCTTGTCGAAATTGTTCGGCTTCCTATGCCGGTTGCCATTCTCCACTCTTACCACGATCTGTTGCTGGTCTCATCCCATTGGTTGCCACATGTGGATGTCCACACGACCTGGTTGTGGCCAACCCGTCAACGCGTTTTGGCGGGTTCTCACGGAAGTCAAAGTAAACCAGAAGTAAAAACATCCTGCATGGCTTCAGATCTTTATTTCTATATAATTATACGTATGTACAGTGAACCAAAAACAATATGATACAATGAAAAAACTCGCTTGCATCGTATATGGCTGTGGGTCAAGGTGCCCCTGTACCCGTGCTTCTTCACATCCGCACATCCCAAGGCCGCTATGACCAGTCACTGGGCATCGAGCTGTTTCGATGTTCATCCATCCATGGGATTTGGAATGATCTCTACCCACATCCAACTACGGTTGATGCTTGAATTATGCTGCTCATTAACGGTTGCTAACCATATTCAGACTTAGTATTATGTTGGCAACCGACTCCATACCCATGGAATCGGTACATTCCCTAAATTCTTGCCGATGACTCTCCCCTCATGCGAAGCATTAACCCTTGGTACTGACCTCAGCTCATCAGATATAAACAAATTTCAAGCTGCATAACCCAACAGCTGCCCGGGCTGGTTGCTTACCCCTTGCGTTGTTTACACCACACAACAGCACGCTGGTGATCCTTAACCCTTCCCTTCAACTTGCCCGCGCGCTCGGATCCTTCACCATGCGCTCAATCCTGGGTACCCGAGCGCTGAAATCAAGGGTTAATGAGTGGTTAAATGGCTATATGGGTCAATATTAACCAACCAACAATAATAGGGAAACAATGGTTGATGATAGGGGAACCAGGGGTACGCGGTTTTGACCCACATCCAAATGATGGGTAAACAACGGTTTGATGAACGGAATCAAGGGTCAAGTGACAGGTAAATAATTGTTAAAATGGTTAACTAAATCAACGGTGAAGTAATGGTTGATTAATGGAAGCAAAGGTTGAATATTCATCATTTCGTTTTGGTTCAGCTATTTGCAATGATGGTTTGGTGGTGGTTATTACTGCTGATGAATGGTTTAGGAATGGCTGATTGATGTCCGAGAATTGGTTGAGGGAAGGTAAAGTACTGGTTGACTAAATGATGGGTAAACAGTGGTTGAATAATGGAATCAAGGGTTAAATGATCATCATTTAGTGATGGCTAAGCAATTCGTTGATTAATGGTGAAGAAATCGTTGATAAAGGATAAGTGATGGCTGATTCCAGGCAAAGCTAGGAATTCACCGATATGCACTCAAGGATTTGACTTTAAATGGCTCAATACTGCTTCATGCCGAACTGATAGCTAATAGTCGTGCAAGGGTGTGACCACTTCATGTGTGGATCCTTTTCAGATGCGGGGGGACTCCAAAGCGCGCTTTTGCAAACCGCTAAGCAAACTGACAGTAGTGCTCATCAACCAGGAGCAAATTGCCACGCTCCTTACGGGCTGCGGCGGCTGGCCTTCGGCCGAACCAAGAAAGAACTGTCTCAAGAGATAGCATGAATACAAACCAACCAGGATATATCATGATATCATAGACAAAATCATGGGAGATGCTTTTTCTTTGCTCCAAAACCCTTGGGTCTTGTTGATCCACATGCTTGTTCGCACGATGCAAAAACCATCCAAAAAACAAAGAATTCGCCAGGAATCGAAAACCCAACATACAACCAATGCTAAGGATTGAAGGTCATTAGCTGCAAACAATCCCCACGACCACCTTACGCCTTGTTGATCTTCTTGTGGTTTCACCACCCGGCGTAACGCTGTGCACCACCCGTAACCGTAGCGCCAAGGAGCTCATCCTTGGAGAGCCGGCCCTTCTCGTTGGTGATGGTGATCTTGTTCGACCTGAGCCCAGGGCGCCCTGGCGGCGATTCATCACGTGAACGGCGGCGATTCATCCACGGGTGAAGTGCGGGTGAACGAATGGTTACTGGTGAAGTACTGGTGAAGTAATGGTTACCTAGTGATGAACTACTGGTGAACGGATGGTTGCTAAATCATGGCTGGTATCGGCTCAAAAAATGACCAAAACAAGTGGTCAGTCGTGGCTGAGAACCAGTGAACTTGCATGGAATCCGCTTGCTGCTGAGATGGTCCAGCTGGAATGATTCAGGGGGTTGTCACAGCGACCAGCCGGCGACCACACCCATGGAGACCAACGATTGAATTATTCAATTGTTTGTGACTTTTGGAGGTCCTGTCCCTGCCAATTACTTGCTAGAGCAAGAGCAACTTCAGCTAGCTGACGCTAGCTTTCGTGAAAAGCTGATAACATATTTATGTGTATTGTGTTATCCCTTATCAGTAGCAACCGACATTTGATAAGTTCCAATTGCTACTGATAAGTTGTTGTAGGGATAACATTAATCAGCAACATCTTGCTGCTGTTTTACGTCTTTTTCTAGTGAAGGCAAGCCTCAAGAAACCGGTGATGGCTGAAGCCCACAACAAGCTGTAAGCATTGGCACCGTAGGGTGATGTATGATGCAAAACACATCATCAGAGACAAAGGGGTAACGATTAGGCACTGCTCAAAGGCATTGCTCAAGTTGTGATAATTTGGGATAAAACAATGTCTTTTCAATAACCATCATATTGTCCAAATTAGGAAACTTTGCTTGTTTGAAAACATTTCATGGATGACTTCCTTTGGAAACAAACATTGAGGCATTTATAGCCGGTCCCAACGTCTGAAGGATCACCTGGAGTCACTTGCGAAGTCACCCCTTTTTGCTTCAGGCTTATGGTTGCCGAACCCCAATAGAAACCATGTTTGCATGGTCTAAGGCAGTGGCTTTTCGACGTATGCCCATGGAAATTAGAAAACGCAAATCAGTGGTTGGGGAAGGTTTAAGGAAGTGGATCAGTGGATCCCCAGTAAAAAGTCAAACATCCTGGAGACTACCAGAAGGTTCGCACTTTCCCGCCATCAAACAGGTCCGAAGTCGGGGCATGCTGAGACACGATCCGTTCCTCACAATACTATACCCCCAAAGAATAACATGTTTTCATAGTAAACTATGGTGAACTATTACCTATTGGTAACCCTTGGAGTAAGCTTTGGTAACCACTATCGTAAACTTGGTTAACTTATTTTCTATGGTAAACTATGATAAACTATGGCAACCTACTTACTAGAATGAATTACAGTTCCAGTAATCCTTAGAACTATGGTACCAATTTAGCAACGATTTAGACTATATATTTAGTAACTATGGTGAACTATGGTGATCCCTAGAACTATGGTAAACCACTTCAATGAAGTCCAGCAACTATTCAGACTTCCCTTCATGGTGGCTCCCTTGGAGTCTCTTGGTGGAGCTGACGCAGCCTCTGTGGCCCCTGACTTCCCCGTAGTCTTGTCCGCCGCAGAGACGTTCAAGATCTGCAGGCGCAAAATCACCCGGGGCTGTTGTCATGCCAGCGGGTCGAAGTAGGTGTTTGAGGGCTTCTCAAGCCATAGGGGACCTCAAAAATGGTTGGCTTATTAAAAAGTAGTTGATATTGGATAATCAAGGGCGTCCCGGACTTTGAGACTTCACCATTTCTGTAAGATCCCTGTAACCTCCTGTCACCATGGCATGACGGTGCTGCATAACTAATGCAACCTCCTGCAGCAACCGACCAACAAAACCTTGACCGCTTCTCATCCAACCATAAACTTTTGGCCATGGGCAATTCTTAAGCGGCAAAATCTTTGCCACACCATGCCCCACCACCAAAGTCGCCGCATGCCCCGCGCCCCATTGGAGTCGAGGTCAAAGGCCACTTCGATCTGGGGAACCTGAAGCCAGGGTGACGAGCAGCTGCTAAGGGTTCAACTACAATGGTTAATGGTTAACTGAGTAGCCATGTTAGTGGCTGCTAAGGGTTCAACCATTAACCATTAACATCCACTAACATGGTTAACATCCATCAACTGCTAGTTAACAATGGTTAATAGTTAACCAAGTAGCCATGTTAGAGGATATTGGTGGTTTCTCAAAATAGGGGACCCCAAAAAATGGTTGGTTTATTACTATAAATGACTATTAATGGATGATTTAGGGGTACCCCTGTTTTGAGAAACACCCAAGTAGCCATGTTAATGGATGTTAATTGATGTTGATGGATGTTAATGGTTGATGGTTGATGGTTGACGGTCAATGGATGCTAATGGTTAATGGCTAACTAATGGCTACATAATGGTTTAATGGGTATGATCAATGGTTAAGTGCTTAAGTAGTGGTTGATGAATAGTGGTTACTTAATAGCTAACTAAGGGTCTAAGTGGTTAATGATTCGTGGCGACCTCATGGTCTAGGGATGTCTAGTGGTTGATTCGTGGTACATGGTTATGAGTATTAGTTCAACTAATGGTGGAGTGGTTGATTAATGGCTATGAATAATTAATTAATGCTTATAATTGATGGTTTACCTCATGGTCTAATGGTTAATTCATGGCTGATCAATGCCTAGGATTAATTCAACTGTTGAACTAATGATTAATTCGCGGTTGATTAATTCGCGGTTGATTAATGCTTGTGGTTAATGCTTGTGCTTAACGCTTTAACGAATGGTCCAGCTAGTCCAATCATTTGTGGTTGATAAATGAGTAATGATTAACTACGTCTCAATGAACAACTAGCTTGATAGGGCAAGTGGGGGATAACAACCGACAGCAATCAGCAACCCCTTGATGATTGCTTGACTGCTCGCAACCCAGCATGTCAGCCGCATTCAGCCACCATCAACTCGTTTGGACAGTCAAGGCCTACAATGGCCGACAGTAAGTGCTACTGTAATCCAAATGGCTTATCAAACATCCCCGCAGCTAAGCGAGCTTGCCATCATGTTCCGAAAACAAGCCGGCGCAGGGTGGCTAGACCTACTGCGAATCCATGAATGGAGTGACCCAAAATCATTCCAAAGTTGTGAACTTCTCTGCGACACAAGTAATTTGGGAGCACCTTGTTTTGGGAGGAAGGTGAGTAGCTTGGATCACCCTGGTGTTGTGATACCTGAATATATTCTTACCTTCTGGGATGGTCCAGTAATAACAACAACAACAAACCCTCGGGTCAGGGCCATGGCCAGTTGACTTACACGACTGTGACCAGCCGGAGAAGAGGCATCATGATTTTGGGGAACGACCTATTGGTGGACAAAAGACGGGGCTACCTACCTTGGATGTTTGTTCAAGCGTGTCTCAATATCCTAGTATCGTCTCCAAATGTCTTCCCATGATAAATGGCATGCAGGATTTTCATGGCCAGTATGAGCCATGAACAAACTGATCCCATCGAAACAAAAATTGAGTCGATTAGGATTCACATTTAGGCTATCATGAGAGGAAACTCATCTTCCAAGCCCCCTCTTGGAAGGTCTAAGTTCATTTCCAGCTGGCAAAGCTCCAAGCCATCCCCCTCCCAAGCTGCAACTCTCAACCGTTGGGAGGATCGGATTTTTGAAGAGAACACCATTGACCACCTGCCATCTGTAGCCAGGTGACTCCTCTGGGAGCCGGAGGAATTCCATCCAAATTGAAGGAGCCCAGCAGTCGATTGTCCCTGCAGCGCTCCACAGCCCCCGAGTCTGCGATTGTGACCTATGACCCCATGGAGATGGATATAAGGACCCATGGCTATGACGCATGGATCTGGATGGGTATAACCTTTGGACATAGCTTATGCATGTTTATGCTTTCTCAAATTAGGGGAAGTCACCCATGGATCATCTGAATTTGACAATCTAAATTGAATGATTGGTGGGGGTCGGATTTTGAGAAAGACCTAAATGATCCTAAATGTGTGTCCACAATGAGTAACCCGAAGGCCACTAGCGAACCCCCAGTGAAAGTGGTCGAGCATCGGGAGTTTGATGAAAAAGCGCCAACCCTGCTGACGTCAATATCGAGTCCAAAGGTTATCGATTAGCATCAGAAATTGTTGAATCCCTTTGCCACAACCTATACACGCATACTTACATGCATCTATCAACATATCAGGGAGTATCAAATGTTTTGACTCTGCTTGGATACTATTATCCCTGTACCCACATTATCCGGTTGCTGTTGATATTTATGCAACCGTCTGCTGGCCAAATGTATCCAAATGCGCTGTTGCATGAGTAATATCTTTCAGCTGGCTATGATGACCCCTATTGACCTAATTCTGTTGACATTCTTGTGGATTGCTTGTGCCCTGCCATCCACTCTTGCTGGTCGGCGGTTTCAACTATCCCAAAGCACACTGGAATACAGGACTGGAATCTGATACCTGATGAACAAGAAAACATTGAAGGCCGCCAACCAACCGAGGGTGATTATTGCTAGCACGAGTCTATCCTGCTTTCATTGTCGCTTCGTGTTCAAAGAATTGTTCAACAAATATAAATTGGTCAGTATCAACCAGGAAGAGACAACGACCATGTATTGTTGATTGTTCTTCATCATTTCTAGTCCGTGTCGAGGCGTGTTCATAGCTCCCGGCTGATAATCAAGAGCTAGTGGTCAACCACCAACCAACAGCGAGTCGTCTTCCCCATGAAAATCTGCTGGCGCGCCTTGTCATGGATCGTTCGCCTTCATACACCTGGCCCGGGCAGGTTTGGCAGTTCTGCGAGAGATCATCAACAAGTAAGGCTTGTCATGCCATTTTTTCGAGGTCTGAGCCTCCCCTTTCTTTGTTGCTGTCCTTTGGGGCACGCTGAAGTCGAAAACAGTCAGCGGAAATGGACTTCTGACGCAGTCCCAGTGCGTGCGTGCCCCATGGGACTTTGATGGGAAGACCGAGGATCGGTAAAGGCTTTTGACCTGGGATTTTCCATAAGCCCTATGAACAATTGGTGCTTTCTCAAGTCATAGGGGACTCCACAAATCATCCAATCTAAGCCACTTGTAACAATAAACCAGCCATTTTTGGGGTCTCCATTTTGAGAATCACCCAGTTGCGAGGCTTCCACCATCAGTGGTCTTGGCAAAGCTCTCAGCCACTGCCAAGCTCCGCACACGTTAGTGGTTCCCAGCGGGTGCCCCCGGCGCCTGAATGGTTACAGCTGGTTGGTTGTCAGAGTAGGTGGAGAACACCTGGCTGCTGGGCTAGGGCTGCGAACGTCCACAGGCAGCATAGCTCATGCGGGTGTTTCTCAAGTCATAGGAAACCCCCAAATCATCCAAGATTAATCATTCAATTTACTGTATTACTGTCAAACCATCCTTTTTTGGGGCTCCCCAATTTTGATAACCCCCATGTGGAGACACCAAGCCAATCGATCAAACGTGCCAAATCTCGTGGATTAGGACCGGTTGCTCAAACATTTCGTGGATTTCCAGTTGGACCCCCAATGATGATGCGAACTGATTGCCTGCTTCTTGTTGGTTGGGATGGTGGAGTTCCTCTCGATCAGCCTGGCAGTGCGAGACCCATGTTGCAACACCGAACTGAGGCAGTTGGAATCCTTGCAGGGGAAGATTTCACTGAAGACCGTTCCCAAGGTGAAGCCTGCTCTGCGTCCCATGAGAAATGAGGCCAAGAGTGCCGGCCGAGAGTGCCAAGGTTCAACCAAGTCGCTGTAAACGTAGAGTTGTTCATCAACAGTCTCTGCAACAGCCGTGCCACTGCCCAGGGCCATCCCCCTGATGCTTGGCCGCCCCCCTTGGATGATCCCATCCTCAAGTCGTGTGCCCAAGTGGGCTTCCGGTCATCCGCTTAGCCGAGGTGTTGGTCCCCAGATCCGCCATACTGGCCATCTCTTGGGGTTGTGGTCACGAATAGACAACCCCTAGGATCTATAATTAATCAATAAACAACCAGGGGATGATATATTCATAAACAGCCAGGATCTATAATTCATCATCTATAATTGATCAATCATTGATCAATACTTCCAGATCAAACTCAACAACCAGGTTTGGGGGTTGTTTATTGGTGTACGCCGGGATTTTGGATAACTTGTTGCCTGTTCCTAAATGATGTAGTCCTTTAATCGTGGTTGTTCTAAAAATGACCACTGTTGAGATGGTTGCGGTACCCAATAAGTCGTGCACAAACCTACATTTCTGCGTCTTACAGCTGGTTACATCCCTGTTGTTCGTGTTTGTAGCTGGCTCACCACGAAGTTCCCACAACGCCACCATCGATCCGGACGAGCTGTGCCTGGTCATGACACCACCAGCTGTTTCCAGGCCCAAGGATAAAGGCGTGACGTCCAACAAGACGATGTCCTTCAAGGGTGAATCTTTGCCCTGGAGCCGCGGCTGCGAGACACCGCGGACACCTTCAAATTAGCATCTCCTCCCGGTTCGACGGCAAAGAGTTGCCGAAATTTGTTTAGTGCTGCAATAAGAATGGATAAGTGCTGGTTCATAACGGTTAATCATGGCTAACTGATGGTTGTTATAATGATTTATGATGGTTAGATATATAATGGTTAATTAATTAGTCTAGTCGTTTATAATCTTCTTTCAGAATTCTTAACAAGAAGGCGGACTTTGGCATGACGGAATATCAAAGCATTGCATTCTTGGCTGCTTATGCGTCGGAAATGGTTGGCCATCCGAGACCAATGATTAAAATGACGCGACACCTCTTGTTTTAATATGAATCGCACCCCAATTGCCTGTGCAACTTTGACTTCCATTATCCCCCATAACTAATCATGGTCGACAATTATTATCCATTATCGTTGTTTACCACATGTTATTTCTGTAACCATTCTTGGTACCAAGCATTTCTACCATTATGTAATGATGGTTAATCTAGACCCATAGCCATGTAGGTAGGCCATCCGCCCACATAGGATTCACCCCGTCACCGCTTGTGACATCCCTCTGCGGTTTTCGGTGCCGCCTTGTTGCCCGACAACACCGCCGCTTGCACCGCGGCGCCGTAGGCAACAGCCTGCCGCAAGGAATCCTTGGTTTTAAGCGTTGATCATAGCTAATAATGGTGCACAGTGGCTGCAAAAACTTGCCTAATAGTGGTTTACAGATGTTAGTTTATAAATAACTACATACACATATACATACTTGACAATCATACTTCATACTGGTTGACACTGAATAAAACCAATAGATGTGAATACGTGGCTCATGATGCTCATGTTATCTGTTACACTGTGGTACCCCGCACCTATGGGTAGCACCAACACGAATTCAGCGGAACAGGCCCACCTCATCTGCGTTGATGGATCGACAAGGCTCCTTGCCGAAGTAGTCCTGTCGCTTGAGGCGGATCTCAATGGCCAACAAAACTAATCATTAAGAATGCTTAATAGAGGTTAACCACTAGTCAATGATAGGGAATAATCACCAATAATCATTGCTAAGCAACTAGTAGTATGGTGGTTTCTCAAGCCATACGGGAAGCCATAAACTGGTTGGTTTATTACTAATAAGGGTCAATATTAGATGATTTGAAGGGGTCCCCCATTTTGAGAAACACCCCAATTAATTAGTAAGAATGCTTGCTCTTCATTTACCGCTCATCTACCATTAACACCACTCCCACAACCGTGCAACTGGAATCCCCAGGTCCTCAATCAGTTTCTGCACATAGGGAATGCGAGTAGAGCCCCCAATGAGCACCACCTGGCAGTGGTGTTGAAGCACCCTCGGCAACTGCCGAACCATGCTAAAGATAGGGAATCCTCAGCAACAATCAGAACAGTTGAATTCTTCACATATGGTGGTTTCTCAAAATAGGGAACCCCAAAATATGGGTGATTTATTACTACAAACGACTATTAAAGATGATTTAGGGGTACCGTTATTTTGAGCAACACCCATCTGTTTCTTTAGTTTCAAACAATCAAAATCCAAATAGGGGATAATAACCAATGAAGAATCGCAGGATTCATGGCTCTCCTCCAGAAGTGTCATCCACCCCTGATGGGGCAGCTGATCCCACCAGTGTCGCACTTGTAGCTGTGATGGCTGGTGGGCATGGCCAACTGTAGGATGCCTTCAGCGGGTTTGCTAACATGTGACTTTGCCAGCTTGCACCACGCAGAGATTATCTCTTGATTTGCGTTCAGTTGGTCATATTCCCATTGTTTAAGGATTCTGTAGATATTGGTTCGGCAGCTAGGTAGCTTTCGTGTAATGAATTGCTCAAATGGCATGCGATGGTAAGAACAACAAACCAGTCAGCAGGCTGGTGACAACTAGCTAGCACAGTCGATTCATAGACACTGAATGAGGTTCACACTATGTAGACGTTTCGAAAAACACTTCATCCAGATTGTTTCAAATGTTTAATATATTTGTGTTTGTTTTTTTCTATATATTCATCCTGTTGCTTAGTTGTTTTTCCGTTGGTGCAAGCTATGACAGCTACGTCTACAGCTGCCGGCGTTGGTCATGAAGCTCCTTCTGGGGTTAGCTCCCCTGCAGCCGGTGAAATTAGGTAAACATGCTGGCAGGTTTATCCAAGTAATCCTTTCAATAAATGCGTCTTATTCATGAAGCTTTATCCCAGTCTTATCCCCGAAAAATGTCAATAAGCTGATGCGATCTAACCATCTAACCATCTAACCAGCCGGATGGTGATCCATCTACCATCTAAGCATCTAATATCATCTAACTAACCATCTCACCAAAATCTTCAACATACGGATCCTTCGTCGCATGCGACAGGGCTGCGCGGCCACGCATCTCCTTCTGCTGTGGCGCCTCATCCACGCCCTTGCGATCCACCTTGGCATCCTCAAGGACCTCTGGAGCTTGGGGATGGCTGAGGGCCTCACTCTCCCAGGAACAGGTCTACGCCATGCACAATCCGTTCTTCTCCCATATCTTGTTGCTTGTCCCCTCCCTCCAATTCATGGATAGATGGCTATCTTTAAGCCAAGAAAGGAATTGTCAACATGAGGGATGGTCATTCGTAGGTCAATAACCACTTTGACCGCGGCTATTCGTAACCCAAAGAAGTAACCGCTGGTAGTAATCACTAATTCCATTCCCTGGTGGTTATCCCGTAAGATCAGCTAGTTGAACATTGCTTTTAACTCATTACCCTATCCATACACAATTAACTTCACCACTAGTTCTACTCCATTGATGACCACTCTCAGCTTTGCTGATAAGTGGTTTCAACCCCTCTGAAAGAAATGAGACAACCAACCGACCAAAATATACAGGAAAAGAACAATTGCTCAAAACCGCCGACTACAAGGTGAGGCCCCTAGTTAAAAGTTCCCTAATAGGCCATTTATCCATAGTTGCATATCTACTGTAACTGGTAGATAACCAGCTGTTAACCATAGTTCCAAACCAAAGAATTGCTAGCGGTTGAAAGCCAGGCCCCACTTAGCTATAAACCTGAGTTACTCCTAGTTATGACCTTAGTTCGGGTGAACCCTAGTCTAGTTCCCCACTTCTAACCGAGTTCTTCCTAGCATATCCTAGCCACTTACTTCAGGATCCCGACTTATCCTAGTGTATCTTGAGATATTCCTAGTCTAGTTCCCCATTTATATCCTATTCCTAGTAAGTCATCAATACATCAACCTCAAATGTGTGTCTATATATATATATACATATTTGTGTATCTTAGTATCTCCTAGTTCTATCATCCGTCAGTTCTCGTTGTAAGCCTCGGTTGAACCCACCCGCCTCTCCCATGCACCCGCAGCCCCGTTCCGCAGCCCGCCTTCTGTACCGACGCCATGGAACGCTTGAAGAGGTCCAGGTTCAGCTCCTGGCCAAACGAGGCTGACCATGCAGGGTGTAACAACCAGTAGTGGTGGACTATAGGCGTACTGGTTGTTATAGGGTTAACAACCAGTTATAGGGTTAAACAACCAGTATGTTGTATAACCATGGTAGTGGTTGACTATAGGCTATAACCATGGGGTTTACAACCAGTTATAGCGGTGTAACAACCAGCTAAGGTGGTTTCTCAAGCCAGAGGGGGCCCAAAAATAGCTGGTTTATTACTATAAATGATTCATCTTGGATGATTTGGGGGGTCCCCTGTTTTGAGAAACACCCATAACCATGGGCTTTGCAACAGTAGTAACAACCAGTTGTTATAGGGTTAAACAACCGGTATGTTGTATAACCATGGCAGTGGTTGACTGTAGGCAATAACCATGGGGTTTACAACCAGTTATAGTGGTATAACAACCAGCTATAGTGGTATAACAACACTGGTTTACAACCAGTTAGTAATGGTTGACAGTAGTGACAACCAGTTGTTATAGGATTCAACTACCAGTTATAGTGGTGTAACAACCAGTGGGGTAACAACCAATGGTGTAACAACCAGTCATTGGTGGTGTAACAACCAGTCATGGAGTTGCATACCATGGAGTAGTGGCTTTAACAACTAGTACAGCCTATGGTGTAACAAGCAGTATGAGCCTATGGAGTAGTGGCTATAACAACCAGTCATACTGGCTGAGTACACGGTATACCAAGGTTGGATGTAGGCTATAGCAAGCAACAATTATATTAACCATTGTTGTGTAATAAAGGCCACTATGGAGTATAGCAACCGTGTAGGTTAACCATTCCGATATAGGGGAATAATATAACCACGGCCATTATAAGTTACACCCTACATAACATTATTAACCATAGGATATAACAACCAACAATACGAGGGAATTATCATGATTTTGATGATGGTTAAACTACCTGGAAGCCAAAAATCGCACATGCAAGCAGGTTATATAGTTTACCGCCGGCAAATTAGTGGGGAGTAGCAGTAAGTAGCTACTGGTGGTTAACCATCTCCAGAGTTAACAATTCATCTATCTATCAATTTAGCACCACTCATTCCCTACAATTATCGTGGCTAGAGTAATTAGCGGGTAGAAAATTAGTTGTAAGCGTCTTCAATGGTTGATAATGATGATGGACAAAAATGATTGAAGATGACGGTAATGATGGCTGATTATGATTGTTGGAAATCATGTCAAGGATACTTAATTGGTAGTTAACTACCAAATGTGTTTTGATGGATAACTAATAATTAGTTGCAAACCCACTGGACAATCACAGCGAACAGCATTAGCAGCAAGAATGAGGCCATGATGATGAATTAGAGACTATATTCATAGCCAGGAATCTTGGGGGATATTGTGCGGATAATGCCCAACAATAGGGAAAGCAGTAGTCGGTTTCAATCAATTTCAATCCTGCTTAAGGATGCTCATTACTAGGATATATGATGATAGCCATTACTCATAGGGAATGTAGTGGTGCATGATGTTGAATATTGGTTTGCTGTGATTCTTTCATGATGGTTGATGACGATTGATGATCCTTAGCAACGGCTGATGTTTAATGATGGATACCCTCTGGTAAACTACTCTGTCAATGGAAAATCCACCATTTCTGAGTGGTTTCCCAGAGTTTCATTATGAAATATTGTTAGTTAAAATCCATAGTGAAACTCTAGGAAACCACCCACAAATGGTGGATTCTCCATTGCCAGGTTAGTTTACCAGAGGGTACTGCGTTGAGCAGTTTCAACCGCCCGATCCCTGCGAGTTACCGCAGCGCTGGCCCTGTTTCAGTGGACCGCTGGAGGCGACCAGGTCTGGTCCGCTGGTACGGCCATGTGGTGGAAGCTTTGCTGTCTTGGCCCTGGATTTAATATTAACCAACCAATGGCTGGTTACAATGGTTAATCATAGGGGATAACAACTAGCAACTATAGGGGATATACCAGCTATATGCCTAGTAATGTTGGTTTCTGATCAGTGTAACCCCCCTGGTTAGTAATGAAAATAGGCATGAGCCACCAACAGGTATATAGATACGATCATCAGAAACCAACATTAGTAAGGAAAAGCTGACAGAAACCCGAAAGGTGAAGCTTTACAAAGTGCCAGGTCATGCCAGGTGACAGTTTCAGGTACACAAATCATAGGTCCCAGCCAGCCCCTCGCGCCTCGAATTTCGCGCGGGAGATGCTGCAACTGAAATCGATGCCATCCAGAAGGGAATCGACCTCAGTGAGCTCACCTAGTTGGTGGGAATTCGAACTTGCCATCGAATATATATAATTCTTGAGCGATCTGCTGCTAGATGTTCGAAAACCAGAAATATTCAGCAGTACATCATTGGTGGACAAGCCCATGTCAGCCTGATCAAATCTATCACCCCAAGCAATGTCATAGGGTGTATAAATATATATGTCTACAGTATATACATATTATGTATATGCATGTATACATAGGTTCTACGTGAGTAGGTTGGTGAGGACATGTTTCGCACTCATATGACTTACTTTCCCTCGTGCAAAAACCCCCAAGCACGTCTTCAACTCCTGTGATTCAGCTCTGGTTCCAGTGGCGCTTCAGTCTTGATACCGAAGTTATGTTTGTTGCGAGTAGCTAACTATACAATGTTCCTTTGGAGTACTTGCTGGCATGTTCTACTATGATTTCCCTCCATCATATCTGCTTCTTCCTTACACCTGCGGTTGTTTATAGATATTGTACCCCTAAGCCCATAAATGAAACGCTCACCCACCTTGCCCAACAGCCTCACAACTTGAGGCTGGGGGAACTGCCAGGGCCTCTGATATATGCGTGTTACCCACGCTGTTGCGTCAATTAATCATTGAGAAACAACACACCCACTCGCCCATCATTCCTGGCCACCAGTGTCCGCACCTCAATCGTCGCCTGCGTGGAGGAAGATAAAGTCTTTTTGGCCTCGAGGCACCCACGAAACAAGCGAAACAACAGCCATGCATTACATGCCTCAGGTCACTGTCAGCCATTCAATCTGCTGAATAATGATGTTGGTATACCAGAACCATAGAATCATTAACCCATAGGCTAATGGATGCATTAATTGTATACTAACACAGTTTGAATTGGACAGGCCACTTAAGTTAAACTTTGACCTAAACAAGAAGCATGGCTTTGCGTCTTATAATACAGCAAACGAGTAAAGCAGCAACACAAAAACAATCTCAAATAGGGCACAGAAATGTCGAGATGCTAACACTGATCAAGCTGAATTGGTGTTCAACCACCGAACATAGATGGTTTTTGATGGGTCAGTATCTCCACTGGCATCCCTTCAGAAACCCGAGCCCTTCCCCAGGCCCCCACAGTCTGCCAGCTGAGTCTAAAAAAGTCTCGCCCCAGAAAGGTGTGGGGCTTCCGATGATCCAACCTGTCAACCTCACCATCTGACGATGGAGGTTGATTATGCCATTCATTCTTATATGATTAGATAGATTACCATCTTCCATTACGTTTGGTTGACTATGGTTGAGTTGATTGTGGTTGATTCTACCATTTTCCATGAAACAGATCATTAGCCATTCTCAGTAACCAGTGTTCAAATCACACCTAACCGGCTCATGCCACCTTGCGAACCATGCAGAACCGCAGCGATTGATCATCGTGGGCTACCATTATCCACCACTCACCATTCTTTGCCAGCTGAACCATCTATTTCAGCACCACCTTTAAACCTCGATCCGCTCAACGGCCACAATTCACCATCACCATCCGCTTCTGACTAATCATCATCCACCACCATCCACCATCCATCACCATCCATCACCATCCACCATCCATCATCCATCCATCACCATCCACCACCATCCACCATCCATCATCCATCCATCACCATCCATCACCATCCACCATCCATCATCCATCCATCACCATCCATCACCATCCACCATCCATCATCCTGCTTAAGCACCCAGTCTCGCCCCCGATTCCCATTCCACGGTTCCACGGCTTGGAGCCGCCGCGGTCGCGCTGGGCTCTCCCGGCAGAGTCGCATTCCGCCTGCAACCGTCGCAAGGCGCGCTGGTTGGAGCGCACGTCCTGGCGCGGCTCGTGAACCCACCGAAGCTGATGGGGCGCATGGGGGGGTTGACTGGGTCAAGGATGGGTCAATGATGGGTTGATGATGGGTTGATGATGGGTTGATGATGGTTTTCAAAATGGTTCGTTCATGGTGAATTACTGATCAATAAATGGTCTAGTTATGCTTAATTGCTGGTTGATGTATGCTTAATGATTTAACAATCAATTGGCTGACGATGGGTTTGAAAAGTGAATGGCCCGTTGCCCGTTTAATGGTTGAATGATGGTTAGTTGATGATGCTCAAAGAAGGATTGACCAACTAATTCATCAATTGAAATTAATGATCCAGTTGATGGTTTGACTTAACATGATGAAGCGATGCTTATGGTTGAATTAAGGTTAGGTGATGGCTCAGATGCCAATGATACTTCAAATGATGATTGACTTTGGTACATGGTTGATGATTGAAGGACAATCGAGGCTTCATGATGGTCAATATCGCTGGCATCTAATGAAAGCTAACAATGACAGACGCTATGGTTGTTGATGGTCTTTGATAAGGTGTGGCTGACATGTTTCTGATTACTATACAATTCTTAACAATGGTGGGACATTGATGGCTTACTTATGGGCTTATAGGGATTTGTTCACGAGTGCTGGTCAGCAATGATGAGTTTAGCTTTTATGGTCTGATAGATGTGCACGTGTATTTACAAACAAACATGTGTGTAGATTATATATACATATATATACATACGCACAGAGGGTACATGTATGTAAGTATTGAAAGTGATAGTGCTCGGTTCATGATGGCTTACAGTTTTGATGTACAGGGATGATAATGAATATGTAATTCAATCTGGCTACCAGTCCAGCTATCAAAGGTTGATTCAGCGACTCCTTGCTTCATGGTCAACGTTTAACGACAAGAAAAGTCACTATAAACTGATTAACCACTGCATACGCATATTAGTTCACATTTTGCTTGATAACCTGTTGACCATGATTGCCTCTTCTACGTTTACATATATACCTACCTAAGTACATCTTGCATAAATACATATGTAAATACATGCATGCATCTGTGTACAAAATGGTTACAGTATATAACAAATGTTCAATAGTTGTGGAAAAACACACAAAACGATTAAACATAATTAAACAAATGAGATGTATATAGAATGCCAAAAAATCCGATAAATCAAACTCTTCATTTGCCGCATTTGCCTCCCCTAAACATGGTGCTGCGGCTTTGATCATGGAGCGGGTATACTCTGACTCAGTCTCCAGGGTGCGTTGGTTTCTAGGAATCCACAATGTGGGACCTCAGAAGTTGTAAGCGAAGTCAAAAATCCATGGCACTAATGCTTAACCCCTTCGCCCCCAAGTTACAGATGGTGTTGGCATTGGCCTATGTTGAAGGGAAACAAAGCAGCAGTTTGGGTGATCCATCAGACATCATGTATAAACCTACATTGCCCATTGATTCGCATAGACGTCAGTGTCACCGTCAGTTGTCCCACGTGATATTCACATACGCCAACATTCCCAGGAGCAGAAGCGAGTCTCCTTGCCGCGGTTCTTCCTTTCGAACTCCTGCGCCACAGGGTTGAACACTGAGCCAAAACGATGGCACTGTGTGATCTGTAAATGTGCCAACCAATTGATCACACAATTGTCAATTATAACACAATTGATTGTCAATTTGGCACACCAACAGTTTATATCACATGTGCAACGATCTATGATCGTTCCTGACAATTCATATTGATTTATATAGTGGTGGCCAAGAAGGCAAAAAACGATAGTCGAAACTGATGAATGTCCAGCCTCCAACTATTTCAACCAATAGGGGGCTTGCCAAGGCCTAAACCGTCATCGTTAAATCCCAGTTGATGAATTGAATAATAGCAATAGATTTAGTAATAATTGATTGGTCAATTACTTCAATCCGTTGCAGATGGATAGTAGTTGGTTACGACAATAGCGGTGATGGTTCAAGCCAGTCATGATGAGGTCCGGACCTCCCACCGTTCCCGGACCTTGATGCAATGCTCTAAGAGCCGATTGCTGAAGTCCTCGCGAAGCGCGATCCGAAATCCGGTGCCAAAATTTTGTTGCCCCGACGACGGTGGATCCACAGGATCCGGGATGACCAAGGTACGAGTTACGGTTGGGGACAACAATCAGCCATAGTACGAGTTACTAGGGAACAACCAACAGTACTAGTAACTAGTACAGTACTAGATGACAGTTGCTAGGGAACAACAACAATAACCATTGTGGGTAGCAATGGTATATCAAAATTCAATCATCCAACCCGGGTTTACTATCAATGGCCTTTGATTGATCATCGAACATGGGTGGTTGTTTATCATAGATCTCTATTGTTCTCCATTATAGATTGTATATTGTAGCTACAATCCAAGAACTTGTCACCACGTACCACATCTCAAAAGGCTCTGAATTTGCTTATGTGGTTGTGAGTCAAAATCTGGTAGCCCTACTGTACAGAACACCCAAAGCATTTGGATGTTCACCGGCGCAGGTTTTTCAAGGTTGCAGTTCAAACGATTCCAGATTTTTTAGCCTTCAGAATATGGGTTGTAGCATCTTGTAGCTTCATTTTGTTTCAGTGGTAGTCTTTCTATTGTGAGTCTTTCACAGATCCCATGGATTCCAATGGCTTTGTTTCATCAGTCTACAAAAATGATGGTTTTGGGGGCCCATAGTCGAAAATCAGGCCCCCTTCTTAGTTCGGTGAATCAACCAACCAGCTGTAGATCGTGTCGGCCCAGTCCCAACTGTAGTGTCTGCTTCGTGGTTCAGCCGCGATCTCACCATCATTAAAAGCATCATTGCGAACATTCTTCACAAATGATTCACACCACAAAGGATGCCAAGCTGTTGATGATGAGGACGGGTCCAACCCAATGAACTTGTTAACCCATCCTTTCTCAGAACTCGCCGAACTCACCCTACCAGCCGCCGGCACGCCGGCCTCACCCCCCAGGTGTGTGTCTCCGGCGGTGGCTTTCACCTCGAAGACGCCGTCCTGTCGTTTCGATGGCCGCCAGGGTGGGTCACCAGTTTACTGGTGGATGATGGCAATCTGTGATTTCATACGGGGTGACTTAGGGGTTACAACGGTTAATAATATAGGGGGTAATAGGGGGTAACTAAGTATACATGGTTACAACCATAACTAACTGGCTACCACTGGATAAATGATAGGGGGTAACCAACTGTGGTTGATACGATGATGGTAGATAGGGCTTCCTGGTTGATGGTGCACAGTGTATCTATAGATATTTATGGGTGTGGTGACTAGCCCCGGTCGCAGGTATATCAGCATGTGCACAAAATCATGCATATGCAAGATGCACATGTATGTGGATGTATTGTTGTACAACAAACATGTTTGTGTGAATACATCTACAAATGTGTATGTATGTAGATATATATATATATGTGTAATCGGAATGTGTAGGACCATGACTAAGTAGATGCATATGTGAGTGTACAGGTATCTATGTGACCATGCATGTGGACCACAAAAGAAAAGAAATGCCGTCGGCAGCAGTAAACAACAAACCCGGCACCAACTGCTACGGGGCCATATGCAACGCCGTCGAAAGGTCGCCAGTGGTGCCATGAGCACCAAGCACTAACAATAATCAGCCGCAGGATACACCCGAATGTTACAGCGCAAGCAGTCAACAACGGCTGGTTATTAGGAAAGTATATGTTGATGAACGAGTTTGCGTCAGGTTTGCTCGCCTGTACATCGTTATCAATGTCCTTCTGGATTTGATCGCCGATGGTTCTCTGGTCACCTCTTGAAGCAACACAATCTGCTTAAAGGTCCCAGGGGGCTCCCCTGGTTCGATCTTGGAGCCCCCAAAGGCCAACCCCCCAATGGTCCGAAGCCAGCCATGAATGCAACACTTTGCCATTCCATCATGAAATCATCACTACCGCTCACAGTCATTGCCCAGGATATCAACGTCATCAAAACACACCCGTAAACAAGCTGTGAGATGTAGGAATATTTTGTTGGGGAATAAGAATAAAAGAAGGGTTGACAAATCAACAAAAGTCTTGAACATCAAATTTGAACAATCGTTGTTTTGGTCACAGAAGCATGGTTTATCTCCCAATACTTGCTATATCATGTATTTCCAGCAAACCCAGAGACATACCTGGTCACCTGATCTTCCGTTAATTGATACATCACTCATTCCAAATTCATATATGGCAGTGGGCCAAAACCCTGTACCCCTCGTTCCCCTATCAGTAACCATCATTTTCCCTATTATTGTTGCTTAATATTGTTGGCTAATATTGACCCATGGCCAGTCTCTAACAAATGGTGACAGCTCATCATGTCACCTCGATCTCCAAGAGGGACACGTCAAAGGTGCCGCCGCCCATGTCATAGACCAGCACCTGTCATCGGCGCGACGGAGGGGTGATCAGCGTATGGTTCTAGCGTGGTTGATGGTTGAGAACCGGTCATGGGTCAATATTAATTAACCAACTCATGGGGGATTTCCACCAACAGTAATAGGGAAAGCAATGGTTAACAGGGGGAACCAGGGGTACGGGGTTTTGACCCACAGCCAACTATGGTTCCGTGGTTGGTCATGGCTAAGTGATGGTTGATAACCATGGTGAATTGGTGGCTAAGAACCATGGTCGATGATGGTTGATGAGCATGGTGAACTGATGCTTGTGTGATGGTTCATGGTGGTCCAGGGATGGATAAACATGGTTGATGGTGGTTGATACCATGCTAAATGAGGTTAGTTATGATCAATGGTGCTCAATCATGGTTATATAATGCTGGTTGGTGATAGATCAACGGAAAAAATAATCTGTATTTATATTGATCAGGTCAGGTAGTCCACGTCATAGATAGCATTTCCATCAACTGAAAAAAAACAAACACTAATAAGAAGAACTGATAGTGGATACTCGGCTTGGCACGTACTGATGAATGATAGTTCAAAAAGGTTGTGAATGGTGCTCCAGTCATCATTATGATAATGAGTGGTTATGATACTGGCTTTTGAACCCCGTTTGAGCATAAACAGCTGGTTTTCAAATACCAGTGGTTTATGAACAGCTATGGGTCCAACAGCTCACTGATCACCATCGATTTCACCGCAAATCTTCGCGCGTTCGCAAGTACCGGGTGACTTGCCCAACAGGCCCTGCTCGCCGAGAAGCGATTTCTGCACAATAAATCATGGTATCGAACTCTCGAAAACTCTTGCAGAGTTCGAGTCTTCGATAGTTCGATACCACGATTTATTGTGCAGAAATTGCTTCTGGACGAGCAGGGTGCCACGGAAATTCACAGGTGGCGAGTGCCGGTGAAGGATTGGGGTTGGAGGCAGAAACCTACGGTTGTATGTCGCAAATGGTTCCAGTTTTGAGACCGTTCACATCAACTCGGTTGCTTTATGTATCTTTATGCCACTGGAAAAGGGCAAGCAAAGCTCTTTTTTGAGCTACCAAGCTCCTGTCCTGTTTTGAAGGAAAATGAAGAACCTTTCGATTGCTCGGATGACCACAAAGAGTCACCGCTGGATGGATATCTAAATTCTGATTGTGGAATCCAAATCAATTTCAGAATTTAGATATCCATCTGTTCCCATCAATTTCAGATTTCAATTTCAGCTTGATGATGCTTGATCTCTTCCCATCGCCAGAGCTTCCTTTCACGCGACCCAGGTTCGGCACAGAGCGGCCACAGCTCCGGCAGCATGGCCACCGAAGTCGAAACGCATCACGAAGGAGTTCTGTCTGACTAGCTGGTCAAGCAGTTAACCAACCGATAATAGCTGGTTAATGGTTAATAAGAAGGGATGATAACTAATAATTATAGGGGATCTTCTAATCCATCTCACCCAGTCACACAAAACCTTGACATTCGAAAGGCAGCAAGAACCTTGACATTCGAAAGGCAGCAAGCAGGCATGTCTTGTCATTCTTGCTTCCAGTGTGATGTACCTCTACCCACAGGTTTTTGCCGCACCGGACGGTCTGGTTTGCAAGACCAGATCCGATCTTTGATCAAACCATTCAAAGTCTCCAATTCGGGTTTTGTGACCTTCATCTTGCAAGCCTCCAGGATCTGTCCGCAGGGAGAATAGCTGGATGCCCAGCCCTTGCATGTACTGGTCTATCGCTGTGCCCAGGCCAAAGAGCTGGAAAATGAGTTTCAGTTCCATCTTGAAACGAAATGAGAGCTTTTCTTTTGTGGCCCAAGCAGTGAGCTCAGCCACCCGGCTCTCATGGTGCAAAAATTGGCGGCTTCTGGAATTTCGAGGGCAGGGCCTATATATGATGTGGGCCATGCCCTCGGAATTCCAAAGCCGCAGAATTTCGCACCGTGGTTGTCGACTCGCTACCGTGATGATGCATGGCAATAGGCAGCCAAGAATGAAGCCTTCGCCGAGCGCGGTAGTGCAGACACCAGCAACTGGTTTCCATTGCTGAGGATTGCGGCTTTTTGCCATCACTATCTACATGATGTGAGCAGATTCTTCAGATGCCTTGCGGATCCAACTAATTAGATCTAATTCATACTGAGGATAGACTTGGATGTTCGACCTGAAGATCTCAGGTGTTCTAAGTGTCACTTCTGCCTGAATTCTTGGCCTCCCAGCTAAGGACACCACCTTTTTCGGGTCCTGTTGAGCCCCTCCAGACCGGCAAGGATCATCACTGCTCGGGAGCTTCAAACCATCCGGTACTTTCAAACCATCCGGTACAAACATGTAGAACACTCATTACATCATGGGTAACAGGGAACACGCTTTCAAATCACCAACCCCATGCATTGTCAAAGACTCCAAATATCATGATCGCACACATTTCTCAAAGCTGGGCTGGCTAGTACCCAGCTGCTTACCTATCATCGCGTGTCACAAGCTGGGGATCTCAATGACTGTGGTTTGACCTTCGTAAATATGCTCAGTTCAATGATCATCCCCATGGGGTTTGCAGCACCCAGCAGCCGGACACCATGCTGCCCTGGGTGTCCCTCACATGTTGTGCCCCACGCACTTTGGAATCCAGGCCTCGGAGATCGGAGGATGGGGCCCAACAACATCAGCCGTGGGTCCCGTGGGTAGTAACCAATCTGGTTGGTGGTTGAACCACCCCCATGAACAATATGCACTAGTTAGCAATATTAGGGGGGATAGTCAACCAACAATTAGTAAGTCAACCAACAATTAGTCAATAGTTAGCAATGATTGACCAAGGATCGTCGAATGATTGTCGAATGACGAGGTCAACCATCAGAGGTTAAACCACTATTATTACTGGCTAATTATCGACCAAGGATCGTCAACATGACGTATCAGCCAATGGACCATGGGTAGCAACGGAAGCGACTATTGACCAATCATCATTAACCATGGGCACCAATCCATGAGTAACCAGCCATCATCAACCAGGGGTATTAACCATTAACCACTTCGGTAGGTGTTTCGCAAAGAAGCCCCCCCAAATCATCCAGTTTGTTAAACATTTAGATTACTAAACATTTATTTACAGCAGATTAATAAATCCATCGGTAGGTGTTTGTTAAACCTTTATTTAGATAACTAAACCATCCACTGGATGGGGCTCGAAAGTTTACCAAACCCCCACTGAGGTGAATATCACCTAAAATCAGAGTTTTCTATGGCGATGTAACGATGAACACCCAACTAGGACTAGATCAACCGATAGTCAGAGATAGACCTGCACCAGGCACACTTCCATGCGGAACACGTGAGAAATGCCACATGATGTATATTGTTTTCACTATACGGCTTCTTAAAATGGTGGACCATCATTAGTGATGGTTAACGATAAGTGATGATAACCAGATCTATCTGAGCTGCTTTGAACTGTATCACGGTACTCGTTGGTAACACTGCGTTCACGAGTGACAACGAGACTGGAGCATCACCATTTCCAATGGGCTCCTTCCAAGAAGGCCATTTTTTACCCTTTCAACCGACTCATTGGCTGCTGGATGCCAGATCCGGATCCACAGGACACTGATCAGCCAGAAACCGGTAGTTATCTATCCAACCACAATCAGCATTTGCTTAGGGTATCATCATTACTCGGAAAAAGAGCCCAGACACGCCCATGGTTTGATCATCATGAACAATTGTCTAACCAAGATGATCCGCTATTTAAAGGGACCATTATCCAACTTCAACAGAATTCAAGCAACATCTGACCATCATCAACCCTCACTAAACCACCATTCACCATGGTTCCAAACCATCACAATCATCACTGCGCCCTCCTGGCTGCTGCGGTCCCTGTCCATGGGTATCCCGAGGGGCCATATGCCAGCGCTGCTGCGGTCGGCTCGTTGATGATCCTGAAACGCGTCCAGTTGATATCCAGGAAGGTAAAATGAGCATGTTCATGGGTGGAAAGTTGGTTCATGGTGTTTTTTGTCCCAACGCTTGAGCCAGAGGTTCACACTGGAACGCTAACCGACCGGCTTGTGTGAGCTAGCAATCCACCAGTTCATAGTGCTGAATAGTGATAGCTAATGATCGTGAACATTGAGATGGTCAATCCTGTGTTTCATGGTGTTGAGTGATGGTTCATGGTGCGATCGTTGACAATCATCTAGAACCAAGGACGCTGATATCAAAAAAGAACATCTAGCGTGGTATCTCTGATAGGATTGGAGGTTCCGTTTGTTTCTGACCCCTTTCAATAGTGGCAAGTCGTTAAATTTCTGGAAACCCGAATTCAAAATTTGCTTGTACTAAGTTTGGTAATTGATTCTGCTTATTAGCAAGCCACTGATCTTAGTACTAGCAATCATACTTTCATTCCTAATCCTACCACGACACCTGAAGCTGCTAAACTCTGTTTCGGATGAACAGCTCAAAATTATCACTCAAAATTGTCAGTGTTTGTGGGTACACCATTTATCAGCACACCCAGCTTGCCATTGGGGGGCGGAAGTAAACGGCTCCTCTACTCATGCACTGGTTTAAGACGGTAGGCTATTGTCATAATGGTAGATGATGGTTTATGACTGTCAGCAAGCCAGAGTTGATTATGCTTACAAGCAGTGAGAGCTTATGCCGTTTGAACCACGTACCGATCATCAAGATTAGGAGGCTGCCGGGCATTGAAGGCCAGGTGGGTTCAAAATCATGATTCGACGACGTCACCTGTATAGATTGAAATGACGAATGGACCACCATAAAATTCATTTTATGTAGATATCTACGTATCTATATGACAATGGGTACATTTACTGCACATCCATGTGTGTATATATATATGTGTGTGTGTGTTTCTGGACACGCAATATACACTAAGCAAACATAGATACACATGCATATCATCCCTTCTATACATGCCAACAAATAAATATAAATATATATATATATATACGCTACCCCCCCCTCCAAGATCGGTGTTTGTAGTGTTTACATACATCGATCCCTTGGTTGCGTCCCACTTGTTTCCTCATCATTCGTAACTTGTTTGACAGAGATCCCTAACTTGTTCTCTTGGGATCCCTCATATGCTCCCAACTAATCCCTGACTTGTCGTCTAATCATGCCTGGTTTCTTTCCTGGTTACCATCTCTCTGTTCCTGAATTTGAATGTCTCTCAGTTTGGTTTCTTCAAGCAGTTTCATTCAACCATCGGTAAATTCTAGTATTTCAGTCTACTACATTCACTTCATCTACAGGAAACACCATTAGTAGTACCGTTACTTTATCTGTTGCTTCTACTACTATTTGATGTCCTATTGTACAATGTAAATACCTAATGCAAAATCGCACAGAACTATTACGATGATCAAATCATGACTATGATTTCTGTAGCTACAACTAGGGAAGTGAGTGGAGGAATATCATGATATGATCTATGGTTAATGCGATGCATATGATTATGTTTTGCCTGACTAGTAGTTAACCCTTGCAATCATTACAATGAAGAGAAAACATCCTATGTGTTTAATGCACGCATGTAACCTTCTCAATGACAACAAAAGGTTTGCTACTCTATACAAGCACCAACATTAGATAACATTAGCATCTGCAGTCCTACTACTACTACAATTACTGCTGCCGCGGTCAAGTATAAAGATTGCTAGTATTCCACCAGCTACCTTTGTGAAGGTAGGAAGATTAGAAACTGGTACGGTAACTGCACTGAAGTGAAGTCATTTAGAGATGATGTGCTATTGATTATTCAAAAGTGATTTTGTTTCCATTTGAATTACTCCACATACTGCATTCAATATTAATTTTTATGTCTTACTTGTACAAAAAGTCCTGTTATTGCTTTTGATCTAAAGTAACAACTGACATTCCAGTCTTTCCCACTGATAGTGATTCTT
>VSDK01026695.1:534086-572574 GCA_009767595.1 Symbiodinium kawagutii
GAAAAGATGAAGTATTTCTAAGCTCCACAAAACCAAAAAAAAAACTCAAGGTTTTTTTGGTTTTTGCATTTTTTCTTTAAAAAAAATTGATGTAGAATTACCCAAAAACCAAAAAAACCTTGAGTTTTTTTTGAGTTTTTTTTGGTTTTTTGGAGCTTCGAAGTAATACATCTTTTCAAAAAACCAAAAAAAACCTAGGTTTTTTTGGTTTTTCAAGCTCCAAAACCAAAAAAAACAAAAAAAAAATCAAGGAAAACCAAAAAAAACATCTTTTGGCTCCAAACCAAAACTTCTCCAAAAAGTTTTGGTTTTTTGGTTTTTTGGTTTTTCTTTAGGTTTGGAGCTTACTCTATATACTCATGTATTTAAACATATTTACAGTCTCTTATCCTCCCCCCCCTTTGATAAACATTCTTTCAACCAAGAATCAAAATAGTAATTAAAAACATAATTCATGACAAACCTATTGTTGAGAACAACTTGACCACCGATCTTGGGGGGGGGTACCATATATATACATGGAAATATGATACTTTCGCAAAGTAGGGGATCCCAAAAATGGTGCGTTTATTTTTATATATGTATATATATATATATGTATTTGTTTATTTCTTCAAATAAAAATATATATATATGCATATATAGAAAGTGATATATAGATATAGATTTAGATTTAGGTATAGATTTAGATATAGATAATTATAGATATAGATATAAATATAGATATAGATATAGATATAGATATGGATATAGAGAGATGGTCAATAAAGGATGATTCGGGGGTTCCTCAATTTGAACAACACTGATATTGTGTATCCCTATCATCACTAGTTATGTCACTGCTCAGCCTCTGCCCAGCCTTAGCACATTGAGGCCACAGATGGCACCAGCATCTTTGGTTGCTTGCCTAGCAGAGAACTCTGCACCCCAGGTCACCAAGAATCACAGCAATCTGAATATATGTATATATATATATCCTATGTTGGGTTCAGATTGCTTCATCAATCCAAATATTGATTAATCAAGAAACAAGCAATGAGTTGTGTACATACATGTATATAGTATAGAGAGAGGCATGTTTATCTATATATATATATATGCATATATACATGCAAATCGAAATTAAGAAAAAACATCAGTGACAGGAATGCTCAATCCTGCTTAGGAACAAAATCTAGTTGACTGCAGAATGAGTTTCAACTTTGGCCTACCTGTGTCAGTCACCCGAATGTATCTTGGTATCCAATGTGATTGATCTTGGTACCAGAATGAGCAGGGGAAAAATATATCCTCAATCCAGTTGTTCACCCTTTGAGGGTCCATTGGCTCTGGGCAGCCCAAACGTTATTAAAATGTTTGAGTTTCAAAAGGAACATCTCCGTGAGTAAATCAAGTTCAACTTGCGTAGACATTTGCCTTTAACTGATTTGGTTATGCGGTCAAGGGCCCTGAACCCATGCGTACGATTCGCTAACCATGATCCTATGCAATCACTGCGTTGGTTGGTGAGAAAATCTGTAGATTTGTCCAACCAATTCAATGATCTAAGCATTGTGAAGCGGTTACTATTAGTTGCCTTTTCTCCAACCACAACCATTTGTGAAACGTGGCCACTCCTGGTAGCAGCTCCTCCTTTGAGGTATAGCACCACGTCCAAACCGCTCACCACTTCGGACGCCACAGATTCGCCTCTGTGAGTCATTGAAATACGCCGGCACGGTGATCACCGCATCTGTGATAGGGTGGCCCAAATGCGCCTGTCGTCGAAAGTCTCTGGGTTCAAGGGACGCACAAAGGATGGTTCACGGTTAGCAATGGTTGATAGATGTCGATAGTCAGTTGATAGTCAATTGAGAGTCAATTAAGAGTCAATCGATAGTGGTTAAACATGGTTGACAATGGCTGACAATAGTTAATAATAGTGAATATGGCCAATAATGAAGTGGTACGGGAATTCACCATGAAATGCGCTGCTGATCAATTGGATGAATTCAACACCACCTAAAATGCGTCGTTTTTTCAATTGGTAGCAGCAGCATATCGATTTGACCGAATGATAGACCTGTAGCAATCAAAGAATTTGGTGGATGCACCCACTACCTAAATTTAGAAGAAAAGGGGATGGTATCCTACATGGACATGGATGTAGATAAGTATGCTACTGCATCGCGATGATGTATGTACATCATCATAGTCTACTCGCAGTACATAGGGAACCGAAAGAATGGATGGTTGATCACTATCAATGGTTTATATCGGATGATTTGGGGGTACCCAAATTTTGCGAAACGACCATATGGTGGTTTCTGTGCCAATATTGACAGGCCAAAAAAGGGGTGAACATCGCACCTGATCAGTTGGGAAATGTTCACCGGGGTACAGTTGGGTCTTGACCCACAGCCATATCAGCACAACTGACGTTTTACCAGCGCGAACTAGCCCCTCCCACTCCAAGCATAAACCTTAACTACAATGGTTTGGTTGGGTGGTAGGCAGCTACATCAATTATATAGTTAGGTCCTCAACCAGTATATAGTCACTAGTCATCATCATTATTCAGCATCAACATCAGCAAAAGCATGATCAAACATTGATGACCATTGTCAACCAGTGGTTGTTGCCCAGTGGTTGCTGGTTGTCCAGTTTGCAGGGCAAATTTGAAGCCACAGCAGTCGCCTCTGCGGTTTCTTTCATCTTTTGAAGAACAAAGGCCTCACCCACAACATGCCCTGCAAAGGGCCTGATCAAAAATGCGTGACGGCAATGAATTCATCAAGCAGCTCAAGCATCAGTGATTTCATGGGCCAAGAAATACAATCTACAAAAAAACGGCGGCTTGACAACATATAACAAAAATTGATTGTCAGAGCAAACAAAATATTCTACAAACAATAGACATACAAAAACCAGCACCTGCCCACCATCTTATGGCCTTGTTCCAACTTGTTCCGATGCTTGTTGAGTCACTGGGCCCCTGCACAGAAATCTCCTCTGGATGAAACTGCTTGCGCTTGCCCTGCACAGTCACCTCGTGGGTGCGAAGCGACTCATATAGTCACGGGGCGGGCAAAAAACACCCACAACCGGCTGTATTTCTAGAGATAGCCTGGGTATGACATAGGTGTTGTGATTTCTGTCTACCCTGCACTCTCACAAATAGATGTATGAGGTAAGTGTTAATAGTGTGGCAGATATGATGCATTCCCTAGTCCCAACCAGTCAATGTAATATGATATGTGGGTCAAGGCTCAAATGTAGCTCAGACTCTAATAATACGGTAGGAGGAACGAAAGATGAATAGGAACTTTCGGGCAAGCACACAAAGTAAACAGTTCGAGTTCGATCTCAAAAATGGACATCATGTCCTTTTCTTGCAGCTGATTCAGAATTCCAGCATCCAACCAAAAACAGCATTTCCCATGGCCAATTTTCTCGGTGACATCCCCTAACTTGGCCTCAAAAAATATTGCGGCCTACTCTCAATGAACAAACTTGTTGCTTGGGATACGCCCCTCTATGGCTGTGGCTCAAAACCCTGTACCCCTGGTGAACCTGGATCTTCACATATCCAAATTCCAAATGGTTGTATTTGCCAAGGCCCGCCTCTATCAGTGGCTTGTCATCTTTGCCCTTCACCACCTGAGCAGAAGCTGAGGCCATGCCGTGCCGAGCCAACCCCAGGTATCACGCATAGAGATGCCTAGCAACCAATGGTGGTCCCTATGCGAACCAACCAGGCAGGTCACCGCAGCGGCCTTGAAGGGCCAGTGCTTCATGTCTGCTTGCACTGGGGAGTCATGAAACTTCCGACCGATGAGCCTCAGGCGGATCGGTCGGTGAATCAGTGGTTTGGGGGGTTCTGAAGCAGGGAAACCGCAAAGTTCTGGGTGGTTTATCAATTAATGACTATGAATGGCTCATGATGGATGATTTATCAACTACTATGAATGGTCCATTCATGGATGGTTCATAAAAAGTATTTAATGGTCCTTTTTTATTGGTCCATATTAATGGTCCATTACTATTGTTTAGGAACACCAATATTTTGAGAAACCACCATTTGGTTCGCAGTCTTCCCGGATCACACAATCCCATCTTGCCGTGATCTTCCATCAGTCCTTGCCCTAGCAGCTTCCTGAAATTGCCAAGGATGGGTCAGACTTCAATGACGTCATTGCATGATTGAGCAGCTGGAAATCTTACATCACCGCTCTTCAGTTCAGACATGGACCTGCACAGAGCTCTGCCTTCACAGACTGCCCTTCGGAAACCAGGCAGCAAAACTACTTCGCATCAAGAAGCCTTGGTCGTCCAGGCAGCCAACCAACCAACCAACCAACCAACCAACCAACCAACCAACCAACCGACCGACCCACAAGCTCACCATCTCAGGTCCCAGGTCCCGCACCTCTTGGCATCATAGACCCTGGGCCAGATCGGTGCAACAACGCCAGCAGCTCGGACCAACACCAAGCACAACAACCAACAACCACGAATCGATGACCAAAACATAGGCCCTATAGGCTGTGATCCTTGAGGCAACTCATCGCCAACCGGAAGCAAGGTGACCAAGGTGTGGTAGCTTTGGATGTAGGACTGTTTTGATGAACGGTGACCACTGCTTGCTTGATCCCGTCATGCTGGTGCCAGCATGGATCCGTTTCTGAGGATCCCTTCTTGCCCAGCACAACCAACTATCATCGGCAAGCAACATGTTTCTTGACGGCTTGAGGAATGCAAAAAGAAACATGTTTTGTAGGAATCAGGATTGGAATCAGGATATATCATCTTGCTATCATAGGAATCAGGATTCCAAAAAAAACTTGCTACCTATTGACTGTTGCAAAGGCAAAAATGTCGCTTGAGAAACACTGAAAATCACTTTCTTCCATGATCGCGTCCAAGGATGGCAAGCATCAAATCAAATGGGCCATGATCGAAAGCTCAATTGGCTCATACAGGTGTCCATTCACGATGGCAAGTCCCATGTTAGTTTGTCAAGTGGCGTCATTCCCCCAAAACCTAAGCATAGCTTTGTTTGTTTGTGAATAGGTTCCTTTGCCATGAAAATATCACTACCACAACATCAATGATTCTAGCAACGAAGAAGACAATACTACAGGATGTGAACAACAGCGACAAACAAACAAACCAATGACTACTACATATTCGACACCACAAAGGGTATCCTGACTCCCCAATTGCCTCAACATGATCCTTTTCCACAGGAAACTCACCAATTCGGAGGAGGATTGCGAGCTACCATGCAGAATAACAGATTTGTTCTAGGTTGTACACTATTCTGATTCGGCAGTATGTCTTGTCTTTAGAGCAAAAACAACTTGGTGTCCAAGTGACATCGCACATCAGTCTCTTTTTCTTTCTGGAGAACTTTAAACCATCTAGAGGCCTCGAAAATTCGATACGCTGCCACTACAGCATCCACCCAGGCACCAAGATCCCCAGCTCACCATTACAACTCCCTGGGAAACCAACCAACCAAGCAACCACCCAAACCACTCACCCATCAAGCAACCGCTCCCGAGCACAGCTCAACATTCCCAACGGAATAGCTGAGATCTCCTGAGATCCCCAGCGTGTTGGTTGGATTTCGAGCTGCTTGGCTCTTGGCAGCATCGCCAACCAAACGTTCAGCCTGACGTTCGCCCGGGGTCCAAACAGAGGTGGCAAGTTGGGTCAAGCAGTTAACCAACCAATTTCATGGGGATAAGTTCACCAACAATTTCATAGGAAAAACAGCCTGGTCAATGATGGGGGGAACCCGGGGTACAGGTTTGTTCACAAATGATTGGTGGAAAAGCCGGTAAAAAGGGCAGTATCGACGAGCAACAGCACCACTATCAAGACCCACCATCTGAAAAGTTGGTGAGTGGCTATCCCTACAAAGCCTATTCCGTTCATGTCTTGGACGTTCATGGCTCGATGTTGATGGGGAACCCAGGGGGGCACTACATCAGTTTCATTGATGAACCCGTGATTGCACAGGTCCCCATAAGCCTACAAGATCACCTACATCAGTAGACGATCTTGTAGGTTTTGTACCATATGCCATGTATACACATAATTATATGCATATATGCCCCAAACAGCATACTATATATAGACAGACAACGTTGCATGCTGCATCAATGCACATTGATGCATTGATATACAGGGATATATACTGCACTTCATATCATCACACATATCAAATAAACTGTGTCCTTGCACACTAGACATAGCCCATCGGCGTGTTTCTACTACGAACGAATAACAGGCATTCCCTGCAGTCGTGCATAAACGTCGCCGGGCACGGATCCAGATCCCTGATCACCGTCGCGACGCGGGTTAGGCAGAACAAGAGTCTGGATGGAGGTCACTCGAGTGGGATTAAGTCACAGTGGATGTATGGAAATATAGCGGCCATTGGTTTGGACACTATCACTCTTGGTTAATATCCCCAACTATTGATGGTGAATATTGACCCATAGCCAGATAGATATGGATGGATATAGCATGTGTGTCCATGAGACCCACAGCTACCTGGGAAGCCAACCACCGAGGGCTGCGCCATGCCTCGGTAAAGGCTACGAAGGAAGGCGTGGTGCGTTTCCCCTCGGAGTTCTCGATGATTTGGACCCCGTCATCCTGGCACAGCCGCCACCCCGAGGTTTGAAGAGTCGTTGTGGAGATATGGGTGTCATATTAGATTTATAGTGTGTATTTATTATATGTATATATATATATACCTTGTTAAATATCACTCTACATATGTGTATGTATATATATATGTATATTTGCAAGTATATATACTATGTATATGTATATATATATACATATATATTTATATATATATATCCTATCTGTATATAAATATATATATATATATACACATACCCATACATAGCTATCGGTTGCTATCCTCATTCGGAACTTATCCTCGTTTTAGCACGTTTTATCTATATTGAATGTATCATGCATCCTGTTACTAACAGAATGGGACCCACAAAACCTTCTGGGACAGAAGTTGGCACGCAAAAAGCGTGGGTCAGAGTCATGCTGACAATGGCTTAGTACTGCAGTGGGGCTAAGACTGACGCCTAGTTGCATAGCGTGATAGTGAAACAGAGTGCTTCATAATGGCTAGTAAATGATTAATAACGGCTTCATACATCATGTCTTTCCGTCAACGTGGGTGATTGTTATCCCTATGCAATTAATTCCATCTGATTACTCAATTGTTGCTGTTGTTTTTGTTCGTCTGTTCCCCTGGATTCAAGTTCCAGCTAAGCCAGCAACCCTGGAGGTGCCGGAGGTGCCGGAGTTTGGGGCCACCCTGACCCATCAGCTGCTCCTTCCAAACACCAACACAGGAGAAGGTCGTTCCCAGGTCGATACCGATGGCTACCTGAGCCACTGAGATCATCCAACACGACTTCAGGGTGGGGCAACCATTGGTGGAGCCCTCAGCCTGTCAACTTTGATGGTTCCTCTCATAGATTCTTCGCACCCAGTAAGGCTTGAGAATAGATGTAAGTTTGGCAAGGCCAGAGCCTAACTAAGCCTTCGGGAAGCCAGTCGGATTGGAAATGGTCCGTTTGCGGACGTGGTAGTGTGGAAAAGGCAAGAGGCCTCTTTGATTTTCATGCCTAAGCTTGTGGCATGGCGTTGCTTCGTTCTCATCGCCAGTCTGCCTGATCTCCAATGTGAAAATATATAAGAGAGAGGTGATCTTCCTCAAGAGACAAGCGAAAGCAAAGAAAGCTGTCGGAAGCCAGGAACATATCCATAGATACATTCACAATCATTCATATACATACAACATCCAGATCTACAATGGGAGAGCCATACCATTCGCTTTTTGGTAAATCACCAGCCTGGTGAAACTGGTTTCCAAGCTGGAGCTCTGCCCTGCAGCTGGGTGACTTTTCTCTTCTCTTCGCACCAGAGGAAGTTGCTCGACGTCCTTTGAAAGCCCGGCGCCCAAAAATGCCGCCGTCGGTTCGTGCGGCCTCGTGGAGGGGTAAGCCCCTCCTGAGGGAAGTTCAGACTTGCCATGCTTGGCCACTTTTTAAGCAGCTACCTCCATCATTGGTCAACCAAGTGGCCAAAGAATAATCGTTGATTAAGCATTAACATGCATTAACCTCCATTGTTACCATTCTTCACCACGAACTAAGCCTTATGAAAACGAACATCATTTCCCATCAACAGTCATGAACCACTCAGCCGTCCGGGTTCACTGCTGGCCCGCTGATCCCATCTTGGCCTTCGCCGGAATGGTATCGCGCCAACGCGGCCACACTGGGGAGGGCTGCAGCCACTAGCGGCCTGGAGCCCAGCGGAGTCCAGGCCGCAGAACTCCATGGATTGAGTCACTGACCATGTCAAACCACCATGTCTAACCATGCTTTGGCACTGACTTTCACCCGTTGTTGAAGCATGATTCGTGAGTTCCACATGTTTAGAAAGATTCATGGGAACTTCAGAGTTCACCATGATTAGCCATGATTCCAAAACAAGATTTGTGCTGAACTGCAAACTGATGATGATTAGCAACCACCCTAAGCCATTATATATCAGGTTTGTTGCTGAATTTTTCACCACCACATGCTGCTCACAAACACGAAGCGAAGGTCTCAATGTGCTCACCCGTTTCTAAGGCAGTTCATGCAAGTCGATGTCCACTCAACAAACCCTGAGCTGCCTTAGATTGTTCATCTTGTGTAGCGACAGTAGCGCCTAGGCCTCCTCCCATGTCACAAAAAACCCTTCTGGAGGCTTGAGGTGCTGGAAACTCCAAGACTCCCAAGTTCTGACAGGCACAGGGAACCAAACATGCCCAGCACAGTGGCTGAAAACCGCAACCACAACACGGTGTGACAACACCTGTAAGCATGGGAATTGCACGGGTAAATCACCAGCCAGTTCCGTGTCACCAGATATCTCACCAGCATGTTTGAAGCACAGCACCAGCTTCCAGCAGCTTCGACCGCAGCTTCCAGCAGACCGCTCAGCACCTTGCCACATCGACCAAACGCCACGTACTCCAGGCCATGGCTACGGCTGTTGCTGAAGCTGGATGGAAGCATCTAAAGATTGGTTCTGTTAAGGTCGTTTTGTCACAGGCGTATGCCATTGTAGTCAGATTCGATCATGTACACTTCATGAAGCTTTCGTGATTGATCAATTGGTTGATCAACGTTTAAAAAGATGCAAATTCTTCACTTCATTAAACTGACGTGTAGCATGGAGCTTATGTGATTGATCAAACATTCTCACAACAAAAAAAGGCTGAAGCTAAGCGAGCTAATCCAACTCCTGAGGGTTCTACGCTGGTTGGATATGGTTGTTTACTGCAGATCCAACAGGAACAGGGATCCACCAAGAATGAGCACCTGTGATGAATAAGAATAGAATGAATAGATACTAAACATGCAAAAAAACATTGGCTTTGGTGCATGATGGCTCGGAATAGATCATAAATATAAAACAGGTGGCTGTAGTGACATGGTTTGATAAGCAACAAGAATCGAAAGGCCCGAATCCTCAGCGTGGTCAGGGCTCCATTGATGTTGGGGTCTCACTTTGAGCCAAAAAACTGCCAAGTCCCATAGGTGAACCCTGGGTTTACGGGAAAATCTTCCGGAAACCCTTGTTTCAATCATCAAGTACGGGGGTTGCCTGGAGATTTGTGATGGCTGGGAAACAGTACGAAGGAATCGGTGATCCCAACGGTGAACATCCCCACCAAGGCCGTTCGTCCGTTCGATTTTGTGGGATGTTGACCAAGGCCATGCGCGACTTCCATATCTTCTCAGCCTCATTGTCGACACCATCAGCTTTGTATTCGCAGCCGTGGAACGTGGTCGTGTAAATGGAAGCATCATGCTGACTGTGCCCCTATGGATCTACTCACGCAAAGCTCAGGTCCAGGGGCCCCTGCGGAATCACGGTGTCACTGGGCCTTTGCTGGGTAGGATGAGCTCCTGGGCTCCTAGCAACAGATCATCCGAATCTTCAGCCCATCCTTTGCAATTCAAAAAACCTGTCATCCATAGCCCCTTGGGTGGAAGTGGGTGGGATGGTGCCAGCTGATGATGGGCCAAGCACCCAGAAAAAAGCGCAGTTGCGCAATGGTTAAGCTCCCTGCAAGCTAGACAGCTATCCCACCAACTGGCGCTGTATGGCTTATCCATCACCCAAAAAGTCCATAGATCTTCCAAGCTCAATCCTCATGTCCGAACATTCACCTGACAGTTCACTTTACCCTGATTCACCATGAAGCACATCTGGATCTTCCTGAAACAAATTCTATTTCGAATCCCCAACATATGGCTATGGGTCAATATTAACCATTGGGCGGGAAAACCATGGTTTTGACCCATAGCCATATGTTCACCTCATGCTGCTCCACCATCACTGACCATGCCACGCCCGTTTCGGGACCCCGTCATCCCCCCCGCCACGCCGTGCATTTCACTACGGGACGAGCGCCGTCCTTTCGCGGCGGCAGCTTTAAACGGCTGCTCCAAATGGGATTGGCAGCCATCGCTGCTGCAGACATCCCGTGAGCGCATGAGATGGAAACCAACCATGAGACATCGACCTTGGAGTTACGTTTGGATCTATGGGTAGTACTGGTATACAATCTCTATACGATGGTAATAAATGGATAAATGGTTCGTAATGTAATCCAGATGATTCATGGGTGGTCTATAATGGTTAGTGATGGTATACGATGATGATCGGCTGATAATCATGATTACAATAACAGGATACAGGTCAGGGCTGATAATACATGGTCATACTTGGAGATGATGACGATTCAACGGCTGATCATTGGGTAAAATAACAGGATCAGAATGGTTCGTAATGGCGCTAGTTTGTTCTGGGCATGTTTGGATGTCCATTTCTGCTGGCTTTCTTTGAAGTTGGTTCGCCATTGATGGATGCTTGGCTTCGCAAGCAAAGATGAAAAATGCTGGGTGTGAATTATGTACGTAAATGATGTGATCCAGTTAAGCACTTAAGCGGGATTTTTGTTTTTGTACTGCAACGCAAGAACATAACATGTGATGAAAGGTTATGCAATCAATGTAAGGTATGTTTGTCATGCAATGCATCTTACGTAGGTGACGAAGTGTGATGACTCGTTCATGTACGTGCTAGAATATAATATAGTACAACGCAATGTAATGTCTTGATGTAGGTCGGTGTGTATCTATCTATGGAATGTGTCACTGTAGGCATGCATGTATGATATCTCCATATCTGTCTCCATGCATGTCTCCATGTATGCACAAATGCCTATCCAGACACGTCCATATGGATCAAATTCCCTGACCCGGGGAAAATTCACCTCTGGAAGTGAGCAGAAGAGGTCCCTGTCAAAGTTGCCATGTTCACAACTACATAGCCGAATACAGCAAGTGCATGAATTCGTAAATGTAGCTACTCACTATATGCTATACATACGGACTATACATTGAAAGTACGTAATTACAGCACAATATTTTTGTTGTCCATTGGCTCCTGGGTCAACGGCAAAAACTCGCCGTTAAGTAGCTTGTAGCTTGGCGGTCCGACCATGTCAACCAACTCGTGAACCTGGAATGGTTCATGGAATGACCATAGAAATACATTAATATAGCTTTTTAAGCACTGAACTTATGAACACAGCATTCATCCCGTGGCTTCTATCATGGTTTATGAATGTTGCAACTGATTGTGAACTGGCCAATGCAGAAACAAGTCAATCAAATTCCACTGCGTTTCACGTGGATGTCCAACGACTGTTTACAGTCAGGGCCCTACTGCGAGCGATTCAGGAAGTTGAGCTCGGCAGAAATCCGCCTGCGCTGCGTGCGCATTGGGTTAAGTAGCTTCGGATCAAACAAGGGTGGAGACAGCAAGACAGTCTGGTCATTTCGATGCCAACCCTGGATAGATAACCCCTGGTTGATTAAGAAAGGCTATTCCCCAGCTCAGCCAACTGGTTTCCGTGCGAACCTATGGTTTATTAATCTCGCACATGTTGACCTGTTGAGTGGAATGATCCAGAATCGTAGTGGAGAAAGCACCTCGCTGAAACCGTGATCTCCAAGTCATGTGCGTTGGAATTTTCAATGAAACGCAGGTATCTCCAAAAGGCATGGCAATGGATGGCAATGAGATCCTTTTTCATTGATGTTCACCCTCCAGGTTGGACAAACTCAATCACCTGAAGTCCAGCATCATTCAGAATTCAAGCTGTCGTGACAGGTGCTACATCCAGACTAATCGCTATCCACGGTGCGGCCAGGCAAATTCAGCCACCAGCAATATTTGATTCCCCAATAGGGTCCACCGAACGATTCGAATTGAACCCCAAGAAGAATATTGGATGACCGTGCCCTATAGGCCCTATGAACCATGAGTACCTTCCATAGCACGTGTTCGTATCTCCTAGGATTCTCCTAGGACTGATATTGGAGCTGTAGCCTTTCGGGCCAAGTCAAATTCTTCTCCATTACTCGGCCACGAGGCAACTGGTTGGACTCCCGACCCGTTCAACTACAATGCTGGTTGTTGTTTCACGGCTTGGCAAGTGCTGTAGAAAACATGGATGTTCGGTGATGAAGATGTCAAGAGCATTATAGGAATAACTCTCTCCGGCATTCCAAATGGCATATCTATTTAATCTGCCTATCCTTTTTTCTATCTACTAATCTATCTATCTGGCTATCTATAGAGCTGTTGTATGTAATGTAGCTATCTATTAACCTATGCATCTGATGGTCTATCTGTCTATCTACTTGCTTTCCACCCGATCCATCTGCCTATCTAGAATACTAAATCAGATTTAGCATTGACACTTGAAGTGAAGGTGCCCTGAATACTGCACTTTCCATCTTTATGCGGGCATGGATTCAACAAGATTACACATGATGTTGCACAATCACACATTCAGCTTTCACCAGTGCGCCACCTCGGAGCTTGCCCTAAACTGTCCCCTGCTTTGTAGCTCGCTTTCTTCCGCACAACTCCCAGACACGCACACAAAACCGTCCGAAGAAAATCGATCATCTCTCAGACGTCCTACCTTTTTCGGACCATGTGTAATGTGGAATTATCCACCTGTCCGTAACTCAGGAGTTTAACCTTCAAACGTTTCTTGCGGAACCAAGATAATGACATGTTCTGGGGAGTCTGATCATATAAATGGATGTACTTGGATGATCCTGGAAACTGCTTAGTAGCTATGGGTGTACCTCACAAAACTAAATGGTTGCCAATGACCCATGCGATCACTATATCTTTCTTATCTACACACGCATGTACGTTTTGACACGAACATATATGCATATACAAATTGTATACGTATCATGATCTGTAAACTACTGTAAACATACCTTAAGGTATACATATGGCTGTGGGTCAAAACCCCGTACCCATGGTTCCCCTATCATTAACCATTGGTTCCCTTATTATTGGTTGGTCATTATCAGCCATTATCGATGGTTAAAGCCTTGACCCATAGCCATATCATTGGTTGGTTGGTTCACTGCTTGACCCGGTCGCTCGCCACGTCGTGTCGCCTTAAACTTGTTCCAAGGCCACCTCCAAGGCGCGGATGAGGTCCGAGGAATCCTGACGCCGCTCGTCGCAGCGGATGCAGCGAGCCATGGGGCACTGTGAAGCCAAGGTCACTGTGTTTGCATATGACTAAATAGTGGTTAAATCATAGTTATTAGCGGTTAATAGTGTTAAATAGTACATATGGCTACTAAGGTTGCCTATGTCTATAGGTCAAGCAGTTAAACAACCAATAACAATGTTGGTTAATAGCTAATCATATGGGATAATAAGCAACAATACTAGGGGATATATACCTACTACTATATGGCTATGTAGCTATAGTAGGGAAAACAATGGTTGGTGAGGATATATTGGGGAAAGCTACTGCAGCCAATATTAAACCAACAATATGGATACCTACCAGTATGGGTCCACATGTCTGCGGGTCAATATTAATCCACCAACTATATAATGGGAACAATCACCAACAATAAGGAAAACAGCCTGGTTAATGGTGGGGGAATCAGGGGTACAGGGTTTTGACCCAGAGCCAAATTGCACCAACAATAGTAGGGAAACCTCTTCACCAACAATCATAGCGAAAAGCGTGGCTATAGTCAACAATTTGTGGATGATGACCAACAAGAGTAGGGAAAACGATGGTTGGTTAGGATGCGAGCTGAGTCAATATTAACCAACACACGGTGGAAGATGACCAACAATCATAGCGAAAACCATGGCTGCTCATGGTACACCCGGGGTACAGGGTGAACTGACCCATAGCCATCTTAACCCACCAATGGTTAGGTGAACATCCCAGGAAAGACTGCTTTGGCCGTTCGTGGGAACAGCTTGGGTACAGCACCCACGACCGCATGACTGTTGGTTAGGAAGGTCGCTAACCAATGTATCCTTGATCCAAAGTGTTACATGGGACATGCATTGTAATACGGGGCCACTAACATTACCATTGATATGAGCATTGAACTACTGATATGCACAACAATTATACTATCATCGAATATCATTGAAGAATTGGTCCTTATGTCAAAGCCATCAGGATGATACAACCAACCATCTTATTGACGAGCAATAGTTATCGTTGTTGACAGCTGAACTCCCTCGTTTTCCTCTTCCAGTTCCCAACAATTCCTGAATCGGAAAGCTTTGGATGTCTTGTCTCTACTATTCCAACTCCACTCTAACTGGATCTGCTTGTGACTTGTTCGAGTTCCCATGAAAGCCCAAGCACAGGGGCTAGAAATCATCCATCAAGAGCCCCAGCACCACTGCCGGCTCGGGGCGGCCCAGCTCGCCCTCCTCAATGCCGCAGCTGATTCGGATGAAGCCGTCGGTGATGCCGACCTTGAGTCGATCCTCCTTCAGCATGTTCGCATGGGTCATCACCGCGCAAGCCGTGATGATGCTCCTCAGGCAGGTGTCCCCCCACCTGTCTCGGGCACAAGAAGCCTCCACTGACTCTTACGCAGATTTACACCTACCAGCCACCGCAAAGGAAGATTGGAGGGGTTATCGTTGATGTCGCACGCACCATGCTCACGACTTCTATATGTTGTGGTGCGTTTGTTAGTGAGTGTAAAACAACAGTGGTGCTACAAACAGCTAGGGTCAGCTAGTTTAATTCAGCTACCGATGACACGGCAACTCCATATCGCAAATGCTTTGAACGGTCGGCTGTAATCATCCCACCATAGACCAATGGAATCCCCGGATGACAAGCTGATCACCACTTGTCACTGGTTCATCCCTTCAGCAGCATTTCAGCATTTCCCGTCCCAACCCTCACCACTGGGTTTTCACTGGTCAAACACACGGGAAAGAAATCAGCCTTCCATGCTGTTGCAGGAAGGCCTGCACACATACATGGCCACCAAAATTGAAATGTTAAGAATATCAAAACAGTCTCGAACCAAAGAGTTCCCAGCCAGTTCCCACAGAAATCCATGTATGACGGCAACGCCCCAGCGTGTGCCAAGCGGCTCTGTAGCACCCAAGTTCTCACACAAACTCCAAGGTCGCTGACAGACCTCTGCAGGACATCCAGGATGATGTTGGGTGTAGAACCAAACACTTACGGCTTGCCAAAAACTCAAAGAAAACATATGGGTGTTTCTCAAGGCTGGGGCACCCTAAAAATTGTTGGTTTATCACTATAAATGGTGAATACAAAGGGTGATTTGGGAGTACCCCTATGATGGAAAAGCCCAATATCCATCATGGATGCGAAATGAATCATCATAATCATATCATAGATCCATATCCGATATCCAATATGTAGATCATTATTATCTATTTTAGGAAATCATCCAATAACCCGCTGAATCGTCGAAAAATCACAAAGCTCTTGCGGTAGCGAACTTTCTTCTGCAGTTGCAGGTCTGGTTGCAAACAGTAGGCTTTTTAAAAAACTTCAGCAAAATGGTGTGCATGTGGGTGTGGGTGTAGGTGTGGGTGGGTGTTTGGGTGGCAAGAAGATTCAAACGTTCTGCCAAAACTACTTTTATACGCATTGTATGTAAAGACCTGGCGAGAGCATATTGCATAGCATACTGAACTTACAAATCCATTCACAGGAACAGGGGGTGCATTGTTGATGGTATGCCTAGCAATCAACAACCAACTGCAACAAAAACAAAGTATACCAATGATGACAGCCGCATCAATCATTATCAATCATCGCAGCGATCAGTCATTACAACATATGGATTTGTCCAAAAGTCGTGTACCCATCAGAAATGATTCGTTTCATCTAGTTTCCCCATTCATAATGATTCTTCTTGGCTGGTTAGTAGGTACCACCAGTTGTGGACAACCCCGGATGGTGACTACAAATTACTGGTAACTGGTAACCACTATTCACAAAATTTAACAACAATTATCGCAGCCACCAATCAGTACAGCCACCAACCATCACAGCCATCAACCAGTAGTTGTTTAATCATTTTTGTTGGGTTTTCCCTTTTATTAAGCCTTGTTAATCGCCTCGTTAATCACTACAGCCACCAATCATCACAGCCACCAATCATCAAACCCCTAGAAAAACCACGAACCAGTTCTAAACCATTTATAACCAGAATCACCAACCAGGCGTTGCCCATTGATGTCTACAACCCCTTCCAACCACAATGTCAAAGACATCATTTCATGGTTCTAACCCCTTACAACCATCAATCAATCATTAACCACTATTTCTGGCCATGATCTCCCATTACAAACCCCTACTACTACCCTCCTATTCCAATCAGCCATCAATCATCAACCAGCCATCCCTCCAACCACCACTGATCCTCCATGGCGCGGTACGTTCATCAGCTTCGTGCCCGCTTCGGAGCCACCCACGATGTCGAACCTGGCAGCGGCGAAGCGCGCGGCACCGGGCCATCCACCGAAACGCATCGACAGCGGTGCCGCTGGGGCCCTGGGGGAAGCCGTTGGCAACCCCCAAAATGGATGATTTATCGTGGTTAAATGTGCATTAATGATCTTTATATGATTCATATCCGATGGATCATATGATCCATGTTACTGAACATGATTGATATTGGATGATTTAGAGGGTACCCACCATCTTAAGACACCACTACTGGCAAAACCGCCAGCGGCAAGCGGCCCATGCTGTTTGTGGGATGATTTCTATCCGTCACTGGGAACACAATAGGCCTCACTGTTGAGCAGGCGGTACTTGGTACTGTTGATGGATAGAAACTGGTGACAGCCATTGCCATTGGATTGTACCCGATCTCATACCCAGTACTCAACAACAACGTGTCAACCACTCACGAGGACACCACATAGGCGAACTCTCCTGAAGACTACAGATGCACATGTACAATACACATGTGGTGGTTTCTTAAAAAAGAGATCCCCCAAATCACTCTTTGCTAACAATTGATAGCAACAAACCAAGCATTTTTGGGGGATATCCCTTTTAAAAACACACATGTACAATAAGCAGTGAAGTCGAAGAGGTGACGGAAGGAAATATGAGACCGGTGGACCTATGACCTGATTTGATGACTGGATCGGTGACCAATGCTCCGATCCACGAGCCTAGCTGGAGACCATTCAAAAGCTGATCGCTCCTAAAAGGGAGATGATCACTGGGTGTTTGATGATCACATGGGTGTTTCTCAAAAACAAGGGACCCCAATCATCCAATGTCAACCATTTATAGTATGAAAATTAAAACAACCAGAATTTTGGGGTCCCCTATGGCTTAAGAAACCACAATATTGCATTGTATTTGCTTTCGAGGTACCCAGGTATCCAGGGCCGGGTAGTTTTGACCATTTGAATGATGCACACAAACAGCTTAGATATCAGATTTAGGCCTACATTTGACCATATCATCCACATGGTAGAATGAAGAACAAGTGAGCGAGAAAAACTGCTAAATCTACTTACAACTCAGATACAGGGTCTGTTGAATTGCATGATTTCTCACATAGATGGTGGTTGATTAATTGTGTGCCCACAGGTGCCAACGCTGAATCATCAATCTAAACAAGGAAATCACTCCTTTGTTGTGGTGCACCAATAATGAAGAACCCCCATGCCTGTCCCATGTCAATTGGTGTGGGTGGCTTTAGACCGTGTGCTGCGCGACCGGTGTTGTTTCCTGCTCGACATGTTGATATGCACACAATCTGAGCCCCCATCGGGTGCAAACACAATCCTGCGACATACGTGTCTGCTTGAGACAGCAACATTATCAGTGCAAAATGTAAGCAAATGTAAACGTGCTACAATACAAGTCCTCTCAGGGAAATAGCAATCAACAGTGGGCTTAGTGCCACTGTTCCATTTCATCAACTGATGCCAGGCAGACCACAGCATACCACCGTGCAATCCATCTCGGTGATACCTGCAGGAGCATCGATGCCACGATTGAAAATGCCTGACTACTACCATGAATCACTAAGCGCCAATAAATATGAAAGAAAGTTTTCACAGGTGCAACCACCATTTTCCCACTATCATCCTGAAATACTTTTGTTTATATCCCTGCATTGTCGATGCGCAACCGGTTTCCACAAAGATGTTTGTGGCCGGATGTCTTGCGTCGCCATGATTGCTGAAACCTGGCAGCCCGCAGTTTCTTGCGGCACTTGTCGGCCAAGGCTTTCTGTGGGTGCGAGGCCAAGCCAGGGTACCTAAGTAGCCAACGACTTGCAGCCCGTCTGGTTCCGGGGTTAGTATGGATAATAGCCAATAACCATGGTTAATAATAGGGTATAATAAGTAACATAGGGAATTGGCCTTGCTTTAATCAATGCTTCATTGGTTCTCATGTTCACTCGGTCAAGCCCTACGCAAGTTGTGAATCGGTCAGTCGATCCACCAGCCAACCAACCAATCGAGACATTCAATCGATGAACCGCCCAATCCGAATCCCTCAATCAACCAATCAATCAATCCATCCATCCATCAATCAATCAATCACACCATTGATCAATCCATCAACATTTCTATCAAGGTACGGTATTTTGGTGGCTCTGCTGCTGAAGGGTGCTTGTAGCAACAGGCAAGCTGCTCTTGTTTTTCCTCTGATGTTGTGGGAGGTTTGACGAGGGGTTATAGAAGCAGCCTGCGGATGACCATTGCCCCGACATGTTTCCACTGCCCTGGCTTCTGGCAAAAGCCTTGCGACTGGAAGTGGAAACAACATTTGATCCTTAACATGTTTGTTCTCATCATTAAGCGTCAATCATAAACCATGATGAATCACAATCAGCCATCATTTGACTTTAGCCGTCATAATCAAGCAAGTCTCAATCACAATCATCATCATCATCATCATCATCATCATCATCATCCTCATCATCATCATCATCATCATCAACCACTATATTTCCTGTTGGTTGATGATCATCCACTAACTCGTCAACCGATGGAACTGCCATGTCTACCACCTTCGCACCGCTTCGCCAAGTGGCACCACCTTCGTCACCTGCGGGCACCAGTGAGCTGCCCAGCTTTGGAGAAACCGCGGCGGCGCCGATCTGCATGGCTCTAGGTCTATGAATCGATCAGCATAATCATAAATGTGTGTATGTATATAGTATCTAAATATAGAAATATATATATAGTCTGTGTATATAGTGTATATATATATATATGGTACAAATCTATAAATATATATGTATATATGATATACATTAATCTTTTACTTGCATAAAGTAATTTCCAAGTGGATCCAAGTGAAAAGGATTCGAAACTCTTCTGCGTGCTGCGCCAACTCAAAAGCTTCCCACTATTCCTGTGCGCCAGAGACATCGAGGAGGCCCTCTCGCAGCGAGCGGGCGCCGCGGGCGCCTTGGGGTGCTTCTCCAAAAACGTTGCAATTGCCATGGCGTTCTCGCTCTGCTTCCTGAGTCACGCCATGGAGCTGGAGCTTGGCATCCCTGTGGGTGTCCAGCTATCGTCATGGGGGGATACCCACAAAGCCTTGGAGAATGATAACTTGGCTGCGAGAGAAATTATACCCATCATGGGAGGTGTGTCATGGCAATGGGGGTGATGAAGGAGCACCAAGCGAGTTGGAAATTCTTACATGGACGTATGGCTATGGGTCAGTTCACCCTGTACCCCTGGTTCCCCTATCATTAACCATTGTTTTCCCTATGAACTTGTTGGTTATTAACCCCCAGTATTGGTGGGTTTATATTGACCCATAGCCATATGTGTATGCCCTATGATAGATACGCATAGATCTGGTCGATGGAGAGGTGAGGTCCAACCCTGGAGCCGCATTCCCGCTGTCCTCATTCTCAGGTGCATGGTCTTGCCTTGCAACGTTTGGGTTCTGGGTGGCCCAGGTTCCCAAGCATGTGTGGTGTATCACTACCAGTCTCATGGCCAAGAAGGGTTAATAATGTTTACCTGTTTATTATAAGCCCCCCCTTCTTGCAATACCCCCTAAATAGACCTATAAAAAATCATTTGGGGAGATCCTAGTTGTTTTTAAATTGACGAATAAGGAATTCAGTTGGCAGGAAATCCAGAATCTATTTTGGTATTCAGTCTACTTTCAGAACAGGGTTCAGGGTTTTTGTTTCACCAAATTTGATAGCCCAAAAAGTTCGGGCGTACTTTATTTAGGGGGGGTTATTGCAAACGGGGATCAGGCGTAATTACTTTATTTAGGGGGGATTATTATCGACAGGTTGACATTGGGGGCTGATGGAAGTTTAAAAGGATTAAGAAGGGTTCAACAAGAGTTCAAAAGGAGACATTCATAGTTGTGAGTAATGGTTGGCTACGGAATGCGGGTCAACAATTGTTGTCCCCAATGGCCCCAATGGCTAACATTGATGGGACATCAACCGTGACAGCGAAAAATAAATTACCTTGCGGCTGGCTCCAAGACAGCTGATGACAGCTGTCTAAAATCATCTATGTGTCAAAGATCTACCGAATCATGGCTCTGTTTGACCAGCGGAAGATATTTGTTCATGTCAGCAAGCCGCCATGAGGAGTGTTTGGCAGTTTATCACTACCGAGATCAATTGGCACTAAGAATGTTGCTATTGATCAATAAGGGATGCATTTATCACCCAACATGCAAAAGCCGTCGCTATCGCATCCAATCACTTCAGCATGGGTGAGTAAGGAACGAAATCTCAGAATGGTATAATGTTGGTTTCTGATTAGTGTAACCCCCCCTAAAGTAATGAAAATAGATGAAACCAACAGGTAGATACTAATCAGAAACCACCATTACTATCTCACGAAATATTCACGCTAGTTCACTAGAATCACAAGAAGGTCAATGCGGTTGATCATGGCACCCTGACTGTGATGCTCACCCTCCCAACCGAAGCGCAAGGGCTTCTTACGGTTTGGTGACTTGGCCATCATCAACCCTTGATACAGGCTTATTGGGTGGTTGGATGGAGAATGGGGGGTTTGCTTGAATGATATGAGTATAGTCATGAACCAACAACCAAAGCACTAACCAGTAAGATACTTTTCATGATTTAATGGCTCATTTGCGTGATGTATCGCCATGAGTCTGATCATGATGATGGACAAATGGGAATTGTTCATTAACCAGTCAAAAGTTTCACCAACCAAGAACAACGGGGTCAGGAAATACCATCGGCACCGTTGCAAAAAAATACCACACCAAATGGGGAAAATCCCACTAGGGATAGCAAGCACTTCTTTTGTGGAGCAGTGGAGTGTACGACCATAGGGCAACATTTGTGGATATGCCAGTAACAAACAACAAAGCCATGACTATGACCAATCATCTTCCAGAATAAGAATGGATATGAATCCATCACTGTGGTGAGCTGTTGGGTCAATGCATTGCAAAACACACACAGACTTTCAACTGGCCCTTGGGGCTCCAGCATCTCCAATGTTGCTCTTGGTGATTTTTGTCCGTTCTTGCTACTTATTGCTGGTTCTGGTTAAATATTCACCCCCAGATCCTACTGGTTGATCACGCGTCACATCCGCACCCCGAACCAGTTTGATTCGCGAACCTGGACAAATGAAAAACAGCGAATGCTTTCCCGTCGTTTCAACTAGCTCAAACTGAGGTCACATACACTCTGGCAAACTAAGCTAGAAGTGAAAAATCCACCATTTCCGATGGTTTACGGATAAACAATGGGTGTTTTTCCAGCTTCCAGCTTAGCTTACCAGAGGGTAGGATCGTCCCAACAGTCACGCGTCCGCTTCTTCAACCAACATGGTTTCGATCCCATGAACCAACTTTGGGAAGCCCCACTGGTTTGCAAGATGATGTATGCTGCAAAGGGATTGATGATGTTGCCGTGCACGTTCTGGACCTCAGCAGCGTCCAAAGTGAGACCTTGGGACCTTGGTGGGTGCAAAATCACACCGCGACGGCAACAACAACAACAACAACAACAACAACAGCAACAACAACAACACCAGCAACAACAACAACAACGACGACGACGACGACGACGACGATGACGACTACTACTACTACTACTACGACGACGACGACGACTACTACTACTACTAATACTCCTACTACTACTACTACTCCTACTCCTACTCCTACTACTACTACTCCTACTACTACTACTACTCCTACTACTACTACTGCTACTACTACTACTACTCCTACTACTCCTACTACTACTACTACTACTACCACCACTACTACCACTACCACTACTACTACTACTACCACCACTACTACTAAGACTAAGACTAAGACTAAGACTAAGACTAAGACTAAGACTACTACTGCTACTGCTACTGCTACTCCTACTACTACTACTACTCCTACTCCTACTCCTACTCCTACTCCTACTCCTACTCCTACTCCTACTACTACTACTACTACTACTACTATTACCCTACTCCTACTCCTACTCCTACTACTACTACTACTACTACTACTATTATTACTACCACCCTGTTTGACTTGTACAAGTACTGCACCTTGGTGGCAGCGTCGCCAACAACTGCATGCATTACAACTGGGATATTCCCAGAAGGGAACCACCACCGTAGGGAGAGGCAGGTGGGCAGCTCTCATTGATCCAACATGGATTGTTTGGTGGAGCCCTGGCAGGGGCTTGTTCAATCATGTTTTATGATGATTGATAAATCATGATACTGATTTATGATGATTCATAATGATAATATAGTGAGTTTAAAATGATTTAATATACTGTTGGTAATAATATGTAATGCTAGGTTTTTTGCGTTCTACGGAAAAATATGCCAAAACACTATGCGATGTTCTATCTTCTAGTAGCACTTGATGTGGAGGAGTCACTAGCATGATGATCAAAAACTTGTCTTTCCATTTCGGGCTGGAGGGAACCCTAGCTGAAGAGCCCAGTAGCCCTCCACAATTCTAGCACATGGGGATGCATGGAGGGAAAAACGCGGGGCGTCTTGGCTTTGAGAAAATCGCATGTTCGACAGTGCCAACTGCTTCAAAATCGGGTAGGCGGATAGCGTGACACAGGTACCCATTTCTTTACTTGTGGGAGTTTTCAACAGGTGTACTGGTGGCTTGGGACCCAGACTTGGGAATACCACGGAACATATGATTAGTGACCACCTCCCAACATCTCAAGTACAACAGCTCGTTGCCCGTTCATTCATTGTTCTCTGCTACTCTCAACTGGTCAGCCATGATTCTAACCAATATCAGGCACCTTCCGCATTTGATGAAACGGATTGACCCACAAAGTTGGTGGTTTCTTAAAATAGGCTACTCCTCAAAATGATGATGGTGGTACTTAAAATATCTTAAAATAGAGTACTCCCACATTTTGGGTGGTTTATTACTCTTCATGATCAAGTGGCTGCCTTGGTGGTCCCTCTGGCTTGAGAACCCCCAAAATCCTCAGGGATCACCAATCAGATCGTGTCGCTGGGCTACCCCACCCATTTCACCTTCTCATGAAGCGCTTGATCCTTGCTGATCACAGCACCTGGCTACAGCACTGCAGCTTGGAACCAAGCCGAGTGATGGCGCACAGGGGGTAGAGTTCATCATGGTTACGGAGTGCTAAGAAGGTTTGATATTGATGAGTAATATTGATCATGGGCAATCATCATGTTGATCATCAACAATTATATTGATGAGTAACGGTCATGTTGAGGATCTGTATTGATGGTGCTTCAAGAATTAGTTGATGGATCAGAGAAGGGAATACTTGTTAATAGAATGTTCAACCATTACTAATACACTCACCATTCATTCACAATTCGTTCACAATTCATTCATTCATTCATTCATTCATTCATTCATTCATTCAATTCAATTCAATTCAATTCAATTCAATTCAATTCAATTCAATTCAATTCAATTCAATTCAATTCAATTCAATTCAATTCAATTCAATTCATTCGTTCATTCATTCATTCATTCATTCATTCATTCATTCATTCATTCATTCAGATCGTTCGTTTCGAATGGTGATGAATTTTGAATCGCGGCCCATCCAACAACAGACCTCACCAAGGACTTCAGCTCCAAGGCGGGCCTTAGGCTGCCCTGCCATGGCAGCTGCCTTGAACTTGCCATTTCGGCTCAAGCATTCTGATCCCTCAGATTCTGCTACCATCCGCTTCCAAAGCATACCCAGCAACAGATCAATGTCTTTGGGCTATTCATATCATTTCATATCCCTCATCTACTTCCAAAGCTGTCCCCCAAACACTGCCATCATCACCTCTTCGTCAATCAGTCGTCATCAGTGCTCCCTCGTCGCGACGCCCCGGCCGCGCTGTGACGCCGCGCCTCCGGTCATGATGTTGTGCCCCTCGTAGTACTTGGTCAAGCTCTGGATCCTCGGCGGCCACAGTGTCGCAGGGTTCAGGTCACCTTCAGTTCGTTCCTCCCAAAAAAATGGCCATGGCAATCTGTCAGATGCGACATGGCTGGTTACAAAAATGGCAATCTTTCAAATGCGTGGGAGCACCATCACAAGCAAACTCCCTTCCATGACTTGGCTGCGAATCCAGCACTGCTGCGGCGGTTTCCTGGTTGGTTTTCCATAACAAGGTGGTTTCCGAAGAACAACCAACTTGATCGTACTTGGTATCAATCGATTCATATCCATGTTTGTGGCTATCCACAAGCTGGTCGGTGATATGTGAAGCAGTCGTTAAAGAAGATGTTTTTGCTTCTGAGGCTTATGAGAACCCATTTATTGTGCATCCATCAATATACCTATTCGATTCAAATCCAAACCCACATCGACATAGATAATTTTCCACGTACAATTCATAATTCTCACAATGGCGATCCTTTAAAAGAAAATGGTCCATAAACATCACTGTGGATATGGCAATGACAGAAACATCCAGGTAATGATCTCAGATCCCGAACCTTCCAATGGCGCAGCCACCCTACGCCGCCGTCTCTGGGTGCCCCCGGCACCATGTCTGCACCCCAGTCCAGGGGACGACAAATCACCTGGAGCGACAGCATCAACAGCCACAGCTGTCGTACCCTTTGAAATAACCTTGGGAAGGAGTGCATATTTATGTAGTGCAGAACATATATAGATGTATATGTGATTGTAACAATGTATGTGTATATATATATATATACATATATATACACAGAGATTATATGTGATGTGAACAAAATTCTGCACAGGTCCATATAATTCAATTAAACAGTTGTTGAAATGTGGAGTGTAATCCATGTCCTGAGAAAAGGTCTGTCTTTTCCAGCATGCAAACCAGCTGTCAGGCAGCTGTCGACAAACGGCAAGAAAGGTGAACAACTAACCAAGCATCACCAGCCAGTTGCATAATTGAAGCACTTCTTGGCTAGTGATGGGCTGGTGATGCCGATGCTTAGTGACCATGTTTGTTGCGGAAAACTATTTATGTTGTTTCATGCATAGCACAGCTATAGGAAACGAGCTTAAATCAAATGTGTGTATACAGAAATTGCATATGATTGTATAAGTATAAGATCATCTATGAATAACTAGGGAAAAACACTCTAAGAAAAGAACTGCTAGTTGTGAGCATCCCAACCGTTTGGTGTGTGCTGAGGACAGCATGGTACCCACTTGAAACTGCTGAGGATACTCCTGAGTAGTGTGAACAAATGTTTTGATCCTAGGTTTGAGTTGTTTGGTCAGATGTTTGCAAACCAAAGAACAATTCCTTTAGGGCGTGGCAAGTTTGTCCACTTCCTGTTGGAGTGTTCTGGCTAACCGGTTTCACACAGCCATGTCTGTCAAATCTGGGCAAGCAAATCGGGCAGCGGAAAAAGAAGAGGTGTAATCCCCTGTGCTGATTTGGTAATAGTTGAAGAACAACTCTTCATGGTAAGGTTCACTGGTTGATTCTTAGTGGATGCATGGTTAACCATTTGGGAATGGTTGATGCTTGCTGGTTGACTGTTGATAGCTGCTAATCGTTGATTGTAAATGGCTGTTGATGGTTGATGTATGATGAGGTTTCACGGTGGTCAACGGTACAATGCGAATCGGAACATGATGGTGTGAGAATCGTGATCCCGAGCTCCAAACTTTCGCCTTGGCAAAAACCCAATGTGATCCATTAAGGCTTGAAGCATGGGCGGTCCTTTCAAGGTTCCGATAAGGGACCTGTCAATCAACCTAGGTTTGACCCATGACACTGATCAACCCATCCGTAATGGTAGATTTGCCCAGTGATTCTATGTTTAACCACCATGGCAAAACCAGTTCTGGCTTATCAAGAACTGGATCTACCCTTACCAACCATCATCAACCAATATTGTTGGTGTTTATCCCCCATTCTTCATTACCAGTAGTATGGGCCATATGGGTGTTTCTCAATCTAGGGGACCCCAAAAAATGGTTTGCTTGTTAATGTAACCCATGTCTAATGGATGACTTGGGAGGTATCCCTATCTTAAGAAAGCACCTGTTTCTCAAAATGGTGAGCAAATCATCCTTTATATCAACCGTTTATAACTAAACCAGCCATTTTTGGGGTACCCCCATTTTGAGACACCACCCTATTGATGCTGGGGGTACCAACATGAATCCGGACATCCCACCGTCATCTCCACAGTCTTGGTCCCCAGCAGGGGTTGCGAAGGTGGCATCCACCACATGCTTGGCGCCCGCATCCTCACCATGTTGGGAGAAACATGGCCGCCGTGCCCTTGGTTTTACGAACATTTACATAGCCTAGAAGTTCCCAAGCAAATGGCTGGTGACTGAAGGGTTGAGCCACGTCATCTTTCTTGTGAAAGCGGTGATCAGAAGGTGTTCCCGACCAAATGAAGTTTGAAAACCCGTCATTTTGCGTTTCACCATTGCTTTGCAAGGACTTGGTGAGGAATCAACGGGAACGCATGGAATGCATCAAATGTTGCAGAGAATCCTTTAGGCATAGTTTTTTTGATTTCATGCCAATTCATCTTCACAAGCCGTTGTGAACAGACGCAGTGTGTTGAAGATTCAACCAAACGAAGCAAGTTCGCAACCTCCAAAATACAGATCCACTAAGGAGCACTCTTATCAATCCATGAAATGTAGCACCTGTACCATTGGTTGTTGGTGGTCCCCTTCTTCATTCCTGGTGAAGACATGTAATTAATGTATTTTGTTATTATATATATATATATATATATTATATGTGTGTATGTACTGTAGTATGTGTGGGTGAGCGCGTGCATCTATTTATCTACCTACCTACCTCGTGCCTACTTGCCTATCTATCTATCTATCTATCTATCTATCTATCTATCTTTACCTATCTATTTTTTCTCTCTCTCTCTCGGCCAACCGTCATCTATCAACATTTTGGTCTTGAAAGAAGCTCAGCTCATATCAAAATGAGCGATGGCAGCCACCAGGTTCTTTGCGCACTTGATGTGAACACGCGGATGTGTATTCTTGATACAGTAGACCTTTGGGGGGGTTCTCAAGACAGGGGTACCCCCAAACATTGCTGGTTTATTCCTAGAAATGCCTACTATCGGATGATTTGGGTGTACCCCTATTTTCAGACCCTGTGATGTTGCAGGTGTATCATTTTTCCAAGTGAAATAGCGAAATTGTTCGTAAACTTAACTTCGCCACGACGCTTGCCGGGTTGCTATGGCCCTGGGTCAAAACCCCGTACCCCTGGTTCCCCTATCATTGACCATTGTTTCCCTTATTATTGTTGGTGATTCTCCCCCATTATTGGTTGGTTAATATTGACCCATAGCCCTATGACTTCACAATCCCAAAGGAACCAGAGCCCCTGGGAATCGTTTCGCCGTCCAGCCATCGGATTCCCATGGCAGCCTTGGCAATCTTGGACACAGCCTCGATGTCTGTCAAGGACCTTGCCGCAGAGAACCACATGGTGACCCGGGGAAAGGAGGTGGTAAACACGGGGGGAGGGTTCAACCCTGATAAACATATTTTGTTTGAAAAGAAAGAATTTGTTTGAAAAGAAGTAATTTGTTTGAAAAAATCATTGCCAGCTTCCTGGTGAGGTGAGTTGTTGGGAACAGCAAAGAGTTCAAACAACTTGGAATGATAGAACAAGAAGTTTGGAAAACTTATGATAGGTGTAACATGGTGTAACCCTTGTTTCTGGAAACTCTTGTGGGATAGAAATCGTAGAACAATCCTGATGGAAGAACTGTCGATTGTGACGTGATAACAAACATTGTTGTCCTCATCTTTGCTGAATATTCACCATGGTGGGTTGCAGCAAGACCCTCAATACCAGGTAGTGCGCAAGGCCTACCGAATAACCCGCCAACTAATGCCAATCTTCCCTGCTGCTTCAATGACTCAATCGACCTTCGCGAGGTACCACAGCGGCAAATGCCCATCGAAGCTTGTCTTGCAACGTCTTTTGCAACAAGGAAAAGCCAGGGCCAAACGATGTCCATGGATGCGTTGGCCTGTTTCCCCGCCAAGCTCCCTGGGTTTTTCTAGTGCGGAAGCCAACGATTTTTGGGATTCCTTGATGGACAACCCAAGCCATCAATTTCGGAACTTTGGCGAACAAGAAGGGAGACCGGTCAAGAGCCATGGAGGAACTTCATCACTGCCACAGTCATTGTTTTTGCACAACTACCACTTCCAAGAACAACTACAGCAAGAGCAAACGGCCAAGCAACCTGCCAGGCGACTAACCCAACAAGCAAATCTAGCACCTGCCACAAAATCAGAAACGGCAAAGCAAAACAAACACAAACAAAACAAAACAATCACTATCAAGCACCGTTTCACCACCAACATCACTCCCAGAAACTGATCACGCGCATCCCATCGCAGCACCCACGGGGGGGCCGTTCTCGCCAGGGCACAACACGGGATTCGCCGGTGTCTCGCTGAAGACCAGCTTGGTGTTGGGCTTCATCGCCTCCCGGTCGATCCGGTGAGCATCAAACGATGGGTTAAGCACTGGGGGTCAAGGATAGTAAGGGTCACTAAGCAATAGTAATGGGGTATCCTTAGTAATAAGCAATAGTAAGGGTATCATGGGGTATCATTACTGACCCCCATGAGTTACTAAGCAATAGTAAGGGTATCATGGGTATTCCTTAGTCAATGAGTAAGCAATGGGGTTGATACTAAGCAATGGGTATCCTTAGTCAGTTAGTAAGGGCCACTCAGATTCGCGAAGGGTCAACTTCAATTTATGGGTCAACTTTTCGAGTCCACGAAGGTCGATACAAGAGTCAATAAGAGTCATTAGTAGTCGCTAAGGGTCCAGGACCAGGATCTCATTCAGAATAGTTAATGCGAACAAAATCATAGCCGTTGATATCGGTGAATCATGATGAATCGATCTGATACATTCTGACCAAACAGGTGTCATTCACACATAGTTGGTACATGTTGGTCGCCAAACATAGCCCTCAACCAGCTGTAGACATCCCATGTCCTTAAACTCCTTATAGCCTGGTTCGGAACTCCACTCAGCGCTTGATCCTGTCGCGTCGGTGCTGTGCCAAGGCTTCGCATTGCTTCGCCTTCTTGACGTTCTCAGGATCCCGGAAATCCACGAAGGTGAACTCCATACCCATCGGAGTGAAGAACTCTCGGCAGGACCTGCGCAACGCTGACCGTTGCCACAGCTTTCCGGGCGAACGGGGAGAGTGGCCATCCGTGGCCATACGAAGATGGGTGAACTTACCACTATAGCTATGGTGAATGTCATCAGTTACTTGCGCAGTGCGGATGCACATCTACTGTAATGGTTGATAATCGTTGATATTGAAGCCGTTATCAAACTATTAGCAAAGAGTGGTTGCCAAATAGTTGATCATGGCTTTTGACGGTTGGTTAGTAACGGCTATCAATAGCTCGGAATGGCGGCTGATTTTAATATCCACGCAAATCTTGGCCGAAAGAGCATGCCTTTTCGGGCCTGCAAATCGATAGATCTGGACCATGCTGCAGCAAAACAAGCACGTACGAACTCGTTTCTGATCATTCGCCCCAAAGTAACCTATGTAACCTGGACAAATGTGCGCAACAAAACCACCCAATCGAAAGACAGCATCTCGGCACAGCCCTTGTTGCGCCAGGATCCGTTCCCTTGGAGTTGCGCCTGTTGGTGCCTCCATAGGAGCAGTCGGAAATGACCTCGTCAGGGTGGCAGCGCCATAGCTCATTGCGTCCATAAACACGGCTTGAAGCTCCAAGCCCGGCTGGGTGAACCCGGGTGAACCATCAAACAAGTGCCAAAATGAGCATGCCAGGGGATTCTTGTCCGCCCCACTCTGCTGGGGACTTGTCAAAATCTTTAGAATGGACATAGATGCTGTGCTGGATCCCAGCGAAACTTTCCAACTGTGCTCAAAACACGATTAAAAACCACCTGAAGTCAACCGCAGGGAACGCGATGTCAGTCGCCTGAATAGTCACTGTTCCATCCCCCTCTGGTTGATGATGGTGATTAGTCATGGCTGGCAATGGTAATAACGTCTCCCACCAGAAGAAACGCCATCTTCGCCGAGCAACGCAATGGTCGCCTGCCCTGGGGACGCGGTGACCATCATAACCACTGGCACTATTGGTATGGCTATGGGTCATGAAGTGGGTCATGATTAGCCATCCAATAAAGGGGTAGGTGAACATCCATCTCAGTTGTAACCCCAAGTGCGCATCTCAGTATAAGATGTTACTGATGTTGTGCTTTCATCCAAGGCACCTCATTCTGGCAGAAAGTCGATCCTGCTTTCCGTGCAAATGACTACCTTACTCGTGGATCGCTAACACATCATCTGGATGAAGCGCGGAATTATTGAGACTGGCATGGCATAGCTTCCCACTGAAAGAACGATGTTGCGCTTCCTGAGTAGTACCCAACCAGATGCGACAGCAAAGAAGCCAGTAACAAATGTAGCAACCCCCGATCTCATCAACAACAACCAGTACCAGTATCATAGGTGGCAAACCCTTACCATCCTTACATCAAAAATCCTATGATTAATTCATGATGGTTGATTCATAATTCAAAATGGAATCATTAATAGTCAACTATCATCATCAACATTAACCTAACCTTACAATTGATGATTCACAATGGTTGATGATGATTCATGATAATGATGGCAGCGCTCTTGGTATTGGGTCCACCCTGGGTCGCCCCTGAGCAGAGGGAGACAGGTTTGTACAAGCTGGAGATGAATGATGATTCATATGGATGATGATGGTCCACATGGTGAATGATGGCCAATGATGGTTAGTTATGCTTACTTATGATTAATGATGGTGAATGATAGTGAATGATGGTCAGATGGTTAGTCATAGTTAATTCACCATCTTCAACCATCATGAATCAGCTTGAAATCTGGATGGTCAAGTTAAGCCAAGGTTTATGGTCAAGTTAATGATGGTTAGGTTTAATGGTCAAAGTAATTCTAATGTCCTTAACCATATCATCATAGTTAATGATGGAACTGGTTAATGATGGTTGCCCCAGTGCGGTCCTCTGCCCCCAGCAGCTGCAGGGACAGATTGTCTGCAGTCATCACTAATTTGATTGGAGTCTCCTGGAGCTTCGTTAACGATGGATTTGGATTCTCCTGGATTAACTAATGGATTAACGATGGAGAGGTTCTCCTGGAGAGTTATCCACCAATTCTCAAGGTTCTCATGGTTAATGGTATAATCTTGATATCAGGTTAATAATGATGATGGTCCACCAATTCTCCTTGAGTTAATGGTGATCTACCCACTTCACCTGGAAATCTTTCGGCGCGCCAGTGCCGTGGCTCCCTGCTGCATGGTGGCGGAGATGGCACTGGTGGTGGCGGCCATGCCCGTGCCGAAGGCGCAAGCACCGAACCTCAGATGCAAGCTTGGCATCGAAATGTGGATAGATAGAGCTATGGATCAACATTAACCAACCAACCAATGGTTAACTAGCTGGTTATATGGTTAAGAATAGGGGATAATAACAAACATACAGCTATGGGTCAATATTAACCAGCCAATAACAGTGGTCAACTAGCTGGTTAATGGTTAAGAATAGGGGATAATAAGTAATAATATTAAGGGATATACCAACCAACTACATGGCAATGGGTCAATATTGACCAACCAATAATGGGAATAACCACACAATAATAAGGAAAACAATGGTTAATGATAGGGGAACCAGGGGTACGGGGTTTTGACCCACAGCCATGTAGACATTTGCAAAGGGCTGAATAGTGGTGAAATAGTGGTGAAATAGTGGTTAAATAGTGGTTGAATAATGATCAAGAGTCTTTAAATACTGGTATATATACATATCTATGTATAAGATATGTATGTGGAAATATATACTATATATGTGTGCGGTATCATCTACAGTGCATCATTTATACTAGTAGAAATAGTTGGATGCTCAGCTGAAATCGTGGAATATCCCGATGTAGTTGTAGGCATACTGAAAATGACCGAAAGAAGGAGATCCAGTCCATTGAATCTGACCTAGCCTATCCCATGATGCTTCGAGCTTCGTAGCAGTTGATCTTTCCGCCAAGTGTGCGCTGACCAACTCAAGGCCCCGTGGCCTGGTGGTCCCACCTACAGAATGGTCCCCACGTTGGGACGTTCGGTCCCTACGCAAGAATTGATAGCAATTCTGCGGTTGCTTTCGGTGGCCGTGCCTGGGAAGTTCATGGAGTTTTCTCCGAAACGGCACGAGTCACTGTGAAAGAAAACTATGGTGATCATCAAAAAGTGACAGTATACTGAGCCATCCCGGGTATACTGAGCTTCGAGTTGCCATACCTTTCTGAGCAAGTATGAATTTGCGGTGACTCAATACCTCATAGAAACCAAAATGTGTGGGTGTACACGAACGACATCCCAAGAAAGAGCATTCGGTTTATTTCTGGGGAGTGAAAACAAGCAGTGCAGCGTTTTTTCACACATATCCTACTGGAATATAAAGATTGAGAAAAACCGAGATGCTTGAAATCCAGAGTAGCATTGTTGTAATATTCTGAAAGTGCTAATCTCACTTCACAAAGGGTGGTGTCAACCAAACGAAGACCGAAATCAGCCGAGTGAATTTGACTTGAAGAACTTGTTCCAGAATGCAAACCTTTGATACTCTCTGTGCTCTGTGCTTGTGGCACTGAATCTGTCTGAGCTAGAACCAGTCAAAGCACACTGCAAATGTTGCTATCATGCTGCCCTGATCTTTAAAGTTGTTCCCTGAGTCGTGCACCCGTTCTCCAGCTTTGCCAACTTCTGTTCAAGGACTGTCACAGTGGGATTGTTGGTTCGCGAATAGCTGTAGCCCTGCAGGTGTCGCCACATCTGCGAGTGGCATCCAACTTACTTGGATGAGCAGTTGGGGATCTAGCTGGGTTGTAACCCCTAACCAATTAACGACTTACTAAGAAGGGATCGCGTCCAAGTATCACAAAACAGTTACAACTTGCTAAGAAGGGATTAGCATCCAAGTATCCTGGTCATTTTATACGCATAAAGGGTCCCATGCAGGAAACAAAAAAGCTGGTTCTGGAGTCCTCGTTATGCCGAACCTGCAACACCTGCTAGAGCAGTTGAACCCCATTGCCCTGGAAAAAAGTAGTGATACCTCAACCAGGTCTCCCCATCCCAGCTCCAAGCCCGAAGCAACTTCCTGGTACTTTGAGCTTTCTTCACATTACTTCTCTGGTTGTTGGGCTTGAAGCATGGCCAAAAAGGAGCATCCGCTGGCAAATCCGACAGTTGGAAACCACCCCCTTGGATTGTTGCCGACCCGATGCACTACTGAAACTGGGATGCGTAGAGATCCAGGGAAAAATGGCAGTTTCAAGCCTGGAGGAATTCTCTGGGCCCATTTGGGGTCATGGAATCCACCCATTGTTGGGATCCATTTTGCCTTGGGATGGGTGCGAAGAGCACGCCATCATGGAACCAGTTGGCATTCTTAGGCGCAGCTCAGCCCTGTGGCACCTTGTCCAGGTACTTCTCCACCGATTCCTGTAGGTTGGCATCACACATGCTTCGGTTGTCAGTGTTCAACAAGCCGATTATGATGGCTAATCATGGTGATGGTTCATGATGGTTGCTGGTGGTCAATGATGGTTAATGATGGTTGATCATGGTCAATTAATGATGATTGATAATCGTTTGACTAAGTAATGATGGTCAATCATTGCGGGCGGCAGAATCTTCAAACCGATCGTGCAAAACCTATCAGATCCTGTCAGACAAAACTCCAACCGTACTTGCAACGGGTTGGCAATGGCTTTCTGCGGTTTCTTCTCTGGTTGGTGGTTGAACCAACCCCTGAAAACTATGCTTGTCAATGACCCAATCATCCCAAATATTAGGAAAAAACAAAAATGTTTGAACACACCAACCAATCCTTCTCTTTGGCAAACTGTAACCTCATGATGCTCATGCCGCTGGCTTTGTCGTTCATTTTCAGGCGTAATCACCAACGAGCATGGCTAATATGGTAATTGCCACCTTGTCAACAGCCCGTTGTCAGTCATCAAGATCAATGATAGTTTAACATTCATCATGAACCATGATTTATCCATTCTTAAAGTCTGAATCATGGTTTGACATCTTGTAAATTGTCAGCATAAGAATTGTTCACTCGTAGTTGTAAGCAACGGCATCCCCATATTCATGCTGATCCAAGAGCCATGGCTCAGCATGAATCCTGCCAAGAAGCCCCCACCCCGCCCTGAGCCCCAGCCCTCCCGCAAGGGATATTACGATCATTACTGCATGCTGGTGATCACCAGAAGGGGCAATGATCATTCCAAATCGACCGGAACTGGCCGGATTTGCAGTTGATGACAATTCCTGAAGCTACAACAGATGGTCCACCTCCAGCATACCCTCCTGCAAGCACAGACCCTACCAAGAGCTCAGGCATCTGGCAAGGCCCATCTGCAAGCGTCTAAGTGAGTTCCTGTGAGACTAATCGTGAACAGAGGTGATTCATTGTGGTTGGTTGAGTAATAGTCAATGATAGTTGATCATTACGAGACTAATAATGATAGTTCTTTATTCTGGTTGGCTATGATCCCGCTGATCCATCATATCCAAGCACAACTACCCTGCATGAACCTTTGCGGACCACCATGAACCATCACTAAACGTTATAAGCCTGTATGAATCACCACGCCCCGTCATTTGGCAGTTTTACCCATCGCAACCACCATCAACCACCATAAACCACCATCAACCACCATAAACCATCATCAACCACCATAAACCATCATCAACCACCATAGACCACCATAAAGCATCATCAACGACAAGAGTTGCTTGTTGTCCGCATAGGAGCCTGAATGAAGGTGGTGGACAAGAAGAGTGGCGTGAGGATTGCGCCTCAAAAGCTGCCGATTTCCCAGGAACCAAACGAAGGGGCTCAGTTCAGGTCCTCTTAACCATGACAAACATACGGCTATGGGTCAATATTGACCAGCCAATAACAATGGTTAACTAGCTGGTTAATGGCTAATCATGGGGGATAATAAGCAATAATATTAAGGGATATACCAACTATATAGCAATGGGTCAATATTGACCAACCAACTAATGGGGGTGAATCACCAGCAATAATGGGGATTACAATGGTTAATGATGGGGGAATCAGGGGCACAGGGCTTTGACCCACAGCTACACATAGAGATAGGTATATGTGTGTGTGTGCGCGTGTAAATGCATATATAGGAAATAGATTTAGTACACAAATACATCTGTACATGTAACTCTTTATTGGTCTACACATAGACATAGACAGAGAAGTCTATGTATAGCTGGAATAACTAAGGCGATCACAGCAACTTCTGGTCCCAACTCAATACACTACAATCAATACACTATGGCGAACGAACGGGGCAGTTGGCCATTTTTTGCTTCGTTATACCCCTGTATTTGTTCTCACCTCAACCACCAGTTATAACTTGGTATATTTTTACTTCGTTATACCACCAGCAGTTATGCCTCAACTCACCTCAACCACCAGTTTTCTCCATACAACTTCGTGTTTCCGCATGGATTCACTGGACCAGTTGATATACCTGGGGATCTGCAGCTGGCCGAAACCAGGGCCGATTTTGTTGGTTCATCGACTTCAAGGCCTACATATCAAACAAGCATCTGTACACATACCTTCGCTGTTTGTGGCTGATAAATGTGTTGCTGGGTCTTTGAGATTGCCATGACTGTTGACAAAGGAGATCACAGTGATGTCAATAGACCTGCATTAGCGGTGGTCATTAAGATTGTAGGTAGCCATATCACACTGTATCACATTCTGTGATTCTTAAACATTAGTTTATGCTTACAAAGATTATCAAACACTTTCTGATCTAAAAAACGTCAGACAGTGTTAGAGAATCGCCAATCACATGTTTTTTGATTATGAACAACAAGGGACATATTTTCAATCATATTATCATTTCTTGTGAACATATATACAGTACCAAGTCTTCTTATCATTTCTTGCCCCGCAACCCGCGCGTCACAGAGTTGCGCTTCGCTGGGCATCGGACCGCTCTTTGGCTCTGGAGTGACTGCAGCCTGGGCACATTGGCGATCCCAAGAAGAGATCTGCCGCCCGTTGGGGATACGATGATGGTGATGGCTGACCCATGGTTCATGGTGGCTACTTCATGCTTGATTGATGGTTGAGAATGCCTATTGACAGTCAGTAATTCTTAGTTTGTATGTATATGTATATATATATATTTGTAGGTATATAGGTATCCAAGATTGATGGTCCCCTAGTTTTGGGTATCTCACGGACAGCGAACAGCTCTATGTATGGTGATGTATGGTGAAGTATGGTGTGTCGACAACTCGTAACGCTTACCTTTCTGGGAACTACAACAGACTCTCCCGCACGTGGCAGGGTCAATTTTCCCACAAGGTAGCTATCTGCAATACCACTCAGGTCCATCGTGGATACACACAATCCATTTGATGATCATCTCAGCCAAAACCACCCGTTCTGTGAACCATTAAAGGGTGTTTCTCAAGTCATACGGGTGCCTCGAAGTGATGGATGTTTGAAATAATTCTATGGATGCGTGACAAACTGGATGATAACTGGGGGTTCCCCCATGACCTGAAAAACCCTAGATACACCCATGTGCCTAATGTCAAAATCCATCTTAATAGAAACTACCACCTGTGCGAAACCATGTGAAAAAAACAAAAACGATTTACCACACTGAATCAGGCAAACCTCCTGAAGACCTTGAACCGCGTCCCGAAAATGCATGGGTGGATATGCCCACGTGACATACATCTCTGCAGATGTAGGCGTAAATAATGAATGATTCCCCAAACAGTGTGTGCACTTTAGGGGTTCTTACGGTAAGGGAAAAGCTCCTGGTGTAATAGAAGTGTGCGCCGGCGCGTACGGCTAATTCGCTGACCCTTTCGTCCAAAACGTTCGCCCATCTTCCGTTTTCGACAGAAGCCTCGTACGAAACTGGGTCTGGGAGAGCTGTATTCCGGAGCTGCGTTCTCGTCTGCGCGCCGTGCTCGTTTTTTGATCAATGTCCATTTTCCGTGGCAGGCGCAAGGGAAACCTCACTTTTGTCCCTCTTAGGCATTGGGAATCCGTGGCAGGCGCAAGGGATTCGATTCATTTCACGAAACGTGTAACTGTCGTCGATTTTGCGATGTTGCAAAAACGTTGACAGGCGCACACAAAATGAGCGTGTCCGAAAACATCGACTTTTTCGTGACAGGTGCAGCATTTTGTGATCTTGAGCTCTCTTTTGGCGACCTCAAAGCGCTCGTTTCCTGAGACTGTCGTCCTTTTTGTATCTGCTATGTCGAGATTATTTTTCGTGACAGGTGCAGGACTTCGTATGCCTCGGGATCACTTTTTCGTGGCAGGCGCAGCTTTTTGCAACATAAGTGCTTGAAATCGCAATTCGCACTGTAATGGAGACTTCAGGTGCCTTTCATACCTCTGTTTTTTTGTGTCTCGCCTGCGCGCGGTG
>VSDK01026695.1:573845-586614 GCA_009767595.1 Symbiodinium kawagutii
ATGTGTGCTCTCATATGTGTGTTCTCACATGTGTGCTCGCATATGTGTGCTCTCACATGTGTGCTCTCATATGTGTGCTCATACATGTGTGCTCTCATATGTGTGTTCTCACATGTGTGCTCTCATATGTGTGCTCTCATATGTGTGCTCTCACATGTGTGCTCTCATATCTGTGCTCTCAAATAAATGCTCTTGCTGTGTCCTTTTCCCACTTCCCCCCATCTCACTGTTTGGGGTCTCTTGCCGGGATAATCTTTTATATATATATATATGTATGTGTGTGTTTTCTTCCAAATGTTACATTCTTCATAATACAAATATGCAATATACACACACACCAAAAAAAAAAACAGGCATAATCTGTATACATACAGTATGTATAAAATATATGGATGTGTACATTAGACGTCAAACACGCCAAATGGGCTCTACATGGCCATAGCCAACCCACCCCGGTTGATCCGAGGTACATGGACAAAGTTCGTGTCCAGCTTCATCTCACCCTGCTCAGAGGGCATGCGAAGGTCAAAACCCATATGGTGGTTTCTCAAAATAGATGACTATAAATTGGTACCCAATAAATAGATGGCTTGTGACTAAAAACTATTGACATTGGATGATTAAGGGATACTCCTATCTTGAGAAACCAAGTATATGCCGATGATGAGCAAAATGAATCCCTTCCCCGGTATGTCAGATGGCCTCCGAAAATGAAGTAGAGCTTCCATACGAAGACTCGTTTTCACGGCCCGATTGATACTAGTTTAGAGATGAATGGAGATGATATTAGTTGATAATATTAGTTGACATTAGTTAGATATTAGTTGATATTAGTTGATACCACTAGTTGATAGTATCAGTTGATACTTGTTAGATATTCATTCAATAACCATCAGCGTAGTATTATCAACTAATATCAACAGGGTCTTACTAATATCAACTAATAACCAATGCGTCTTCACTTGGTAACCCATCAGCGACCCACAAACCAACCAATGGATGTTCGCCTTGTATAGACCTGTGGGTTTGCCATCCCATCACCAATGTCGCGCACGGTACAAGGACCGCAGGGAGGGAGATAAGGTGATCAATTTGAAGGAGGACATGTGGTTCTCAAGTCATAAGGGACCCTCGAGTTATTATCCAGTAATAAGCATTTCCAGTAAGATACTAACCATAACTTGGGGGCCCCCTATGGCTTGAGAAACCACCATGTTCGCAGCAAAGAGAAATGGTGCCTTGAGTCATGTGTAGATGCTGAGGTGCAGCTAGTGAGATGTTGCGAGAAGGACTACAAAACGCTTAATAATATCAAATGGGGGTTTCGTAAAAAAGGGGCACCCAAACAATGGTTGGTTTACTACTTGGCGTGGCTAGAAACTAGATGATTTGATTAATTACCCTTATTTTGAGAAGCACCCAACTGTATCGGCATAGGAATTGTTAAGCATACAACAACACCTCCTCGTATCATGGAGTCAACAAAATATTGTTGCACAACTAAGTGTTAGCCAACCATTCTAGTCATGCCCATCTGGTTATTGGTACCATACAGTGTACCTATCAACAGTATAGCTATATGATGCTGTAGGTTTATAGTTCTGGTCAACTAACCTTTGTCAGCCATATGGGTTTTAATGATGTACCCCCATTGCTGGCTGATTTCCCTAAATTAATGTTGATCACTTGGGGATGATTGAGGGGGGCCACCATTCATGGATACACCCGTAGAGCATCCCCAAATGATCAACATGAATAACCCTTGTCCACTATGATCTCCCATAAAACCACTGAAAACCATAGTTGACCCTCCAAAATCCCATAATTTACTGTGTTATCAACCCGTATAACCCACTAAACCAATACTATTCATTCTTAGGGGTTATAACGGTTGACAGGTATAACCCACTAATCATTAACCATGTAATAACTCGTTAACAGACATAAGAATCATTGGTGGGTTAGATTAGTTCTCATTATGGACTAGTCATTAACAGGCATAAGAACCATGACTAATCATGAACCATATTCATGGAACCCATTGACCATGTCATCATTCTTTGGACCTGTCCTACCCTTCTTCACCACCAACCCTTCTCGCTGCCGGGCCTCCAGCCACGTCCCTGACACTGTGGATTTACGTCGCAGCGCAGCGCACAGCGCGGTTGATCGGCCGGGGGGAAGGCGAAACATCGTACAGCGCCTGGGCCATCCCAGATGCTGGGTTGATGGCTGGTGATGATGGTTGATGGCCAGCCATTATTGCTGGTTGATGGTGATGATGGTTGGTTGATGGTTGGTTGATGGCTGGTTGATGGCTGGTTGATGGCTGGTTGATGGCTAAGACTGGTTTAGTTGATCAATAGCATCACCAGCTAGTTAAGAATGGCTAATGATGTTTGACAATTGTCTGATAACGGTTGATGATTTAGGAATTGTTGCGAACAGAGGCTGATGAACCAACAATCATGGCATTGTTATCGGGAAGCAACAATTACGGATCAATTCAGGCTTCTGATGGTTGAATTTGCAAATACTGGTTACTAAGAGAGAATAAGAACCAACAATAACCAACAACTTTATAATCAGTTCTTCGTCACTTAAGAAATCAGCCATGATGCTGGTTGGTTGAGATGGCTGCTGATGACCAACAGTGGGACATAGCAGCAATCGTAGCCAACTTGGCTGTCAAGTGGCTGTACCGCCTTTTCTGACGAGCAGCAACTCTCTTACAAGCATCAATCAGAAATGTCGGCATGTGTGGATGATTGGACCATGTGTTTCTTTTGACCTTGCGTGCATGAATGTATGTATGTAATCATGGATGTACATAATTGTGACCAATTGTGTGCGTACACATGTATGTAATCATTATGTATGGATGTATGTAATCATGATGTATGGATGTATGGATGTATGGATGGAAGTATGCTGTATGAATTCGGGTATGTACGCCACACACACATCATGCTCATGATCCCTCTGTAGGAAAGGCTCCTCAATTTCTGCGTCGATACGTTGCACTTTTCGTGGTCTGCAGATCTGGTGATGTCAGCTTTCAAAAGACCCAAGCGAGAGAATCCCACCCCAACCCTCTGCAAATCTGCCACAAAATTGTTCTGAATCCAAACTTTGACAGGTCTGAAGTGCCAAGTAGTTCGTTGGGGCCCATCAATGATGTGCGCCACATTTTGGCTGATCTCTTCCATGTTTGACATAATTTATGAGCGCGAATTCACCATGGTAGTCACATACACCCAAGTCTTGATACATGGCATAATTAACTGGTATAACCAATCATTACAGGTTATAACCCCTGTAAATATCTATAAATCCTCCCAGTGGTAGTCCAATCTGGGTTGTTCCTCTAGCTTACCATCAAAAAAAACGATCAATTTAGTGACATTAAGTTGCAAAAAGCACCTGTCCAGTCCTAAGCTCCAGACCCCAAAAATGTTGCAGCAAAATTGGCCGGGAGAACTCAATGGCAGCGCGTGCTTCGCGGCTTGAGCCGCAGATTCCCATGGACCACAATAAACACTAGGTGGCTCCTGGTGGCTCCTGGGTGGTTCCTGGGTGTCTCTTGGGTGGTTCATGGTTGGTTCATGGTTGGTTCATGGTTGGTTCAGAGGATCTCTAACCAGATCTTCAGGGGCGCCCTTCACCAACCTTCAGCCAAGGCCTTCAGGAATCCCTCATGTATAGTAAGTCAAACGTGGTTTACTTCAGCTGGATGTCGACAAAATGATGAATGAGCTGGTTCATGGCCAACAGTGGTTCGCAAAGCTGGAGAAGGACCAAATCATGAATCCATTTACCTACTGGCTACAGTTCACAAAGCTGGAGAAGGACAGATCATGAATCTATTTGGGGTATACCGTACCACCCTATTTTCGAGCGAGGAACCAGGTGCCGCGTTCCATCATTTTGGCACGGTTAAACCTTTGTCCCCCATGGTCAAGAAGTATTGGGCGTGATTAAACACAATGAACCATTAAGCATTATCAAGGATTGGTTAAGTCTAAAGGCCTTCTACTCGCGCTGCCAGTTCATCAAGTGCGTTCCCTGCTTAAAGCGGTTTCTCCCTCACTTTCCAGATCGAAGACTTTCAAGTCATTTCGGGGCGTTTGATATTTCCATTGCCGCTTCTTGTCAAATGCCCCATCATCAATCATTTCACCAGAGATGAGGATTCACTCCAATGGTTACATAACATGTTCCATCCCTTTTCATGGGTTCATTCCTCTACTTATGGCTCGAACAATCACCAGCTTTGATCATGACTAATGACAGATGGTGGCGTCTTAAGATAGGAGTACCCCCAAATCATCTCATATCGATCATTTCTTTACAAACAAATCAACCATTATTGGGGGTACCCCTGTTTTGACAAACAGCAATATACAACACTCACTTTGCACTTCGCGCATCGTTTATTCAATGGTCGCAACCAGTCGTACATGAGGAAGGCGGCTATGCTCGAGGAGCCCAGCTACATCCTCCTACATTGTGACTGCAACGAAATGGTAAAAAGTAGGGGCAGCACAGAAGGTGGTTTCTCAAAAGGAGCTACCCCCCAAGTTATGGTGGTTACTGCAAATGGTTAATATCAAGGATGATTTCGGGGGGTCCCCTATTTTGAGACACCACCACATAAGAAACGATGACGTTGTGCAAGCGGGGATACGATCGATAGCAAGTTGGTATATTCTCAGTCAAGACACAATAACGATCAATAACGACTTGACTAAAACGTACAACAGTACGAAGAGAAGTGCTTAATCAAAGTATGGTCAATCTGACAAATAAATGCTGACAACAATACCAGGAAGATTGAAAGGCGAGTCAATTTCCGGTCAAAAGAGGCAAGACCTTCCTAGCATCAGAAACAAATCACCAAACTCCCGTAACTCAAGGCATGTCTGATCTTCCAGGCACCCACTGAGGACATGGTTTTTTCGCAAGTCAGGTCGAGGCTGCCACAGCTTCGGTGGATGCAACGGGTGCTTCGCCCACCGTTGCTGCCGCGCTGACAGGCGAGGGCGCCGCCGGCGGCGTGGAGACCCGAAGCCGACCTCGGGAGGCGGCGCGTGGAGGCGCGCAGCTGCGGAGCTGGCCACGGATCCGAGGCTGAGATCCCAACTGACGTTGTAGCGGTAGTTGAAGTTGTCTTTGGCTTCCTGGCAACATCCGGAGGTTCACGTGGATGTTCCACCACCCCCAAGCCATAGGCATCCATAGCGTCCATAGCGTCCATGATGTACCATCTTGGGAAGCTGCGAATCTCCGTTGCCGTCTGGTCCTCCAGATTGGTGGCTTATGGCACCACGCTGGCACCACCCTGGCAACTCCCTTCCCAACCTGGCCTTAACAATGCGGGGAAGCTGCTCCATGAGCATCTGGGTGAAGACCTGAGCCGCCACAGGGGCACAGGATGAGAACCGGAAGATGACTGGCGGGCTGACGGGGAAACTGGTGCTGAATCAATGGGTGATGTTGCTAGCTAGACTCATCTACCAGAGGGTAGGTAGCCTGAACATTACACAATGAATTTACTTAATCTACAAACAGCTGTGGACACCAAACAATGTCAATAATCACTATGAAGGTATATTCACTAGGGAAGTTGTAAGACAAGCGCGATACACCAACGATTTCAGAAATTGAGTAAAAACAATTCAGCAACCATGGACAACGCAATCTAAACACAAGTCAACAATTAACGATTTCTGGGGCTGGTCCGATGAAAAATATTAGGACCCACATGACAACGGTGACTGTGATGATTGTGATGAATCTGATCATTCTGGTAATTGTAATGGTTCTGATGATGATGATGATGATGATGATGATGATGATGACGATGACGATGACGATGACGATGACGATGACGATGACGACGACGAGGACGAGGACGATGACGATGACGATGACGAGGACGATGACGGTGACGGTGACGGTGACGATGACGACGACGAGGACGAGGACGATGACGATGACGACGACGAGGACGATGACGATGACGGTGACGGTGACGATGACGATGACGATGACGATGACGATGACGACGACGAGGACGAGGACGAGGACGACGATGATGATGATGATGATGATGATGATGATGATGACGATGATGACGATGATGACGATGATGGTGATGATCACGGTGATGATCACGGTGATGATCACGATGATGATGACGATGATGATGATGGTGATGATGATGATGATGATGACGATGACGATGACGATGACGATGACGATGACGATGACGATGACGATGACGATGACGATGACGATGACGATGACGATGACGATGACGATGACGATGACGATGAGATGATGATGATGATGATGATGATGATGATGATGATGATGATGATGATGATGATGATGATGGGGATGATCATGATAATGATTAGCTGAATGTCATCATTGTGATGATGGCAGTGATACTGACATGACCTTGATGATACAAATGAGGTTATGATGGTAGGGATAATGCTGCTATAATGATCGCAAAAATAAGACTGCTTGCTAGAGATAAGGTGAGGAAGAGGATGGTGCTGCTGATAATCATTGTGGTGATGCCGGTGGCAAGAAACAGCGGTGACCATGACTGCTACTGATTGATCGACTGATCAAAACAAATGCGTTGAACAAAACAAAAGTCATGAAACTAGTGGATATCCTGACCATCATGGTACTGGTGAATGCATTTCGTAGCGAACTTACTCGTTATAATTACAAGGACAAGAGCAGTGAATCTGATCTCTGCATGTCTATGTATAGAATCAATGCTATCAGGTTGTTGATCAACAGGAAATTGAAACCTTGACGATGACAGCACAACATCACCTGCTGGCCCTGCCGTTGGCACAGGGCACTGGGCCCTGCTCGGCTGGCCTTGCGTTGTTTCTGCTCCGCTTCGCTCAGCTGTCCGCGGAGGGCGAGCAATTCGTCTTTCTGCGCTTCGGAAGCTTCCTTGCCTTCCGCATATTTTACCTGGTACCGCTGCACCGTGTTCACCCTGGAGTGAGCAAGTCGAGATGATGTTGGCCGGAAAAGAAATGAACGTTTTGGTCGGCTGAAACCTTCACCAAGCTGGGTGGCTTGAGTCTCGGGTAGTTGATGGCTTCATATGCCCAAACTTCATTGCTGAATTGCTTTTGGTTGATTAGCATCCCGAAGACTTAAACACTCGCCACCACTAGTCCCATTTTGGGGTTCAAATCAGGATCTACAGTACCAAACGTGGACGCATACAGGTTGACCAGCCACTAATTGACAGTAAAAGAAATCACGGAAAGGTTTTGAATGCACAGCATGAGGCATTATGCTGACCACCATCAAAATGAACCATTTCACCATTCGCATTCGCAAATCAATGTGACAGAGCGATGTTCGTCCACTCTTTGCTCATCTAGTGGTACTTCCAATGATTTGGATCCAACTGCTCCTAAACTGGATAACTCTACAGGCTCGCATGGATAATTGAACACATTTCTTTAAAGAGTACGGAAACTAAGTAATGTGTATATATATATATATTCCAACCCAAGCATATGCTACCTTTTTCATGGCAATCGTGGATTGGTTGGCCCATGAGTTCTGGATTCTTTTTCCAACTGATCTTTTTGCCATTCCACATATCGGTCACTATGGCAGAATTGCAATTTGGTATTCAACCACCGAGCAACATTTCGCTAAGAAAACCTTATGTGTCACTATCAATCAAGAATAGCAGCTGTATAGCCAAGCAAGAATCAACTAGTGACGAATATTGTTGCAACGCCGGCCTACTAGCACGCTGATGTGTAAAGATTCCCATAGACTGAATCGCCCAAGTTTCCCTTATGGGAGATCTATGCCATTCTGCGCAGCTGGTGTTGAATCTCCATCGATTAACAGTGCTCGGGCTGCCCTGTTGATAAATACGATTGTTGCTTGAACTAGGGAGCCCAAAACAATCCTTTATCTTAACCATCCACAGTCATAGACCATGCATTTTTGGGATATCCCTATTTTGAGAAACTACCATATGGGGGTTTCTTAAATTAGGGAACCCCAAAAAATGTTTGGTTGATAACAATAAATGACTAATATTGGATGATTTAGGGGTACCTGTACCCCTATTTTGAGAAACATGCACATGGCTGTGGGTCCAGAACATCCACAAAAAATCCATGGTGTCTCAAAATCATATCGACCATATAGATATCTACCTCTCGAAATCTCAGAGTTTTGGAAACGAAATCATGCCGTTGACCTCCATGGGGGACCCTGCTGACGCTGGTTGTTACACTGTGGTTGTTGCAATCAGAATGACAAAACGAAAACGGATCATGTGTAAAAACCAGTGTAACAACCAGCAAGGTCACAACCAGTTGTTCCGGCAATCAAAAGCAGATCAGAAGTGAACGAAATGTGATTTAGTTTGTTTTTTCTCTGTCAGATCATAAGTCTAAGTGTACAATGTCGTCATAGTATGTCTGTCAGTAGCTTCTGACCAAAGACAATAACCACAGCCGTACAAATACTATCCTTGGATGGTCATTGCTGGATGGCCGTGAACCTAAATCACCAAACGGTGGCTCTGGCTCATGGTAAAACGAAAACGGTAAACCATTGGTGGATGGAGTTGCCAGTTCCTAAGAAAACCATCTGAATGAGTTCCCCACTGAAAAGCAAGTGCAATTGACAGCTGGCTACGTGATACATGGCGATAATCGGTACATGGATATAATTCATAGTGAAATAGCACTCCACCCATCGCTGCCTTAGGCAGTGGGGTCGCATGATGTATCTACTGATGGGGCTCGAAAAGTCACCAGCTTGGGAAGGTGCTGACCACAGCCATGACGACAGTCGCATGTGACAACAGGAGAGACACGACTTTCCCAAGTTCTTCGATCGCTTTATCTTCTAACTTGAGCAGGGACGCATTTTCCTCCCAGAGACTTGGGCGCGGTGAGCGAGGAAGGAACATGGCTGAGCCATGACTGGATAAATGAACCCCTGGTGGATTAATAGGGGGTATCCCCTAGAAGCCTTGGCTTTCCATTCAAATGGTAAACCCCTCCTATGAATCAACCTACTGTAGGGTTTTTTAATCCTGGTTAACATCAAGAATATCCATTACATCTGCTGTCCCCAGCACTGCCCTGCTTCGACAAAATTAGAACGAAACCCAACTGCGGTCGCAGAACTCATCAGAACTGCTTATAGTTTGATATTGCGCGCTGCCAGCCAAAAATAAGATGGTGTTACAGAATCTTACAGACTTGCTGAAAACGGATGAGGCACATGGTCCACTACCCACAATGTTGTGTTTTCAAAAAGAAGGTCAAGTTCACCACCATGTGGTTCCCATGGAAGTGTCCCTACATAATCAAGTATTCAGTGTCGTTTGGACACCGTTATCATGGTCTTACCCCGTGCCAAAAAAGGTAACCTGTGTACCTCAAAAAAAATCGTGCCAGTAAATGCCAGCCGTGTCTCCAGTATTGCGGGGGCTTTAGATGCTTGGGGAGCGTGACAGTCTACAGGGCACTGCGAATGCAAGCAGGTCGGTAGCTTCACCCCACCAAAAAGAAATCAGTTGGCTCATCAGTTCACCGAAATCAAGTGCTTTGAAAGTACGAACCAGCTAAGACTGATTGCTGTTAGTATCTCCCCGCATCGTAACCGCTTCCCCCAAGGAGTTACGAGTACATCACTTCAGAATCCCGAGAACTACCATGTCATCATGTGTCAATCGCAAAATCACTGAAGGGCAACCCCAGTGGCAAAGAACATCCCAAATGCTTTGGACCGATCTTTGTAACCCAGCAATCAACCAAAGGCAACCATGGCTGGAAAATCTAAACTGTGCTCGTCAAATCTGTCATCCCAGGCACGAAAGCACAAGAATATGGATGAAACTATCAGCTGTCAGCGGAACTGCATGGCTTAACCATTGATCCTCATGGAGAACTGGGCGGACACCTGCCAACAGCCTCCCGTGATTTGTTGGGCCTCGTCTCCATAATGGAGGACATTGACCATTCAACTTTCTGGGTGGATGATATAGGGTGGTTTATCCATGTTATCCATTCTGGAACTATACTTTGCTGATAATGCAGTCCCCTGTACAGCCATGAAGCTGTAGCGGATAACAATTCCTATGAAAAGTACATGATGGGGCCGGTGCCTTTAAATGCCGCTTTACCTTGAAGATCAATGGTGGTTGATGATTGGCTAATGTTTGGCTGGTTAACAGTCGGTAAATAATGGTCTATGCATCATTGTTCAATTGTGGCTGATATGATTGGTTCGTAGTTGGCTAATCAGTGATGATGAAGAGCTCCATGGTCAATGATGTTTCATACAGTGCCTGAAACAAAGTTGAGCCATGAATCCAAAGGTTTCCTTTGCACGAGTTGTCACAGGCATGGTTTCGTGGTTTGGCAACTCAAGAATGGCTAATGACTCTAGGTCTCAATGAATTGCTGGTGGCAGCGCACCATCATCAACCGAATCGCAACCCTTGTGAAACCCCTCACACGGCGACAAATCCTCCGTTAAAAAAGCACGGTCGGCAGCAAAAAGGGTTCGCCCGTTGTTCAGGTGCAACACCTTCAGGTATTTCCTGAGCTCGCAAAGCTTCGTGAAAGGGGAAATACGTGGAAAAACTTTTAGAATGTGTATATATGTATAAATATATATCTCATGGCTGCTCATGCGCATAATCAGAAACAGCAATCATCTCTGATGTATAGTTATCAGAAATCAGCAACAAGGAGCGTGGTTCACAACAGCCAACAATGGGGGCCAACTGACCAACAAGAATCGACAACCGGATGGCTCTAAAGCTTCGGGTGAGGTACGCCAAAGCATCCAACCAGATGTCCATAACCAACTGGCGCTCCCTGGGTGGCGACAACGGGATCAGCCAAATGATAAGTTACGAAAAAGTCAGGACTTCCGACTTGGCTGCGATCATCGGCTACCATATCCAATTAGATTGGTAGGATAACTTATGATTTGGTTGCCAGAACCTACTAAGATAGGTCATCAACAGTTGTCAACTGATTGTTTGATTAAGTAGGGATAGGCTCTGGCAATTCTTTTGAGCCACTGCCATGATTGCTATGATCTGCGATGTTCTATGATCATTTTTCGAGCCATAGGTTGGGATTCAGGATGTTTAACGATTATCAACCACACGGCAGGTCTATCCTCGAACAACGTTGTAGAGCTTCGCAGCTTCGCATCACTGCGTGAAAATGTGCATCACCTTCCAGGTGGGTTTCCGACCCAAGATTTGCATGAACGTTCATGAACCACCATGAATCACTTGTCATACTCTTGAATGATCAAGTTGATCGTTTCCACAGATCACTTGTCGAAAACTGATTGCTAAATGTGGGGGTTCCACAATTCAAATGATGAACGAATCATGGTGGTTTGATGAACCTATAACTACAATCACACCCCTGTTGACAATATAGTTCAACCTGCAAGCATTGCTCAATGAAGATATGATCCGGTACCATGTTGGTTTCAAACCCTCCTGTTGAAAATGTCATCGAGAATAAACATCCCTAATGTTGGGGAGGACAAGGATGCCACCACATAACATGTGATGCGCATGTATTCCTTAAGCAACCAACGGCCTTGTTGGTGTTTGGAGGTCCACTCAAGTTGTCCTTCAAAATGATCTATTCCTCCTAAATCCCCCCACAACAACTGCATAGAATCGTTGGTTCAAAGAGAGGCCCCCACTAGCAAGCCATGATCTACCGTTCTTCGCTGCCGTTGTTGATGGTTGACCACACTTCATGATAATCATGATAATAGTTCACAATCGTCAAAAGTAGTGGTATGGTTCATAATGGCAAATGATAACGGTTCATAGTATCATGGTTCATAGTGGTTCACCATGGTACAGTAAATGATGATGGTGGTCTGGTTCATAGTCTAGTTTGTGGCTTCAACCGATCCCAAGAATACGCTTGTGAATCATAAGCCATCATCCCCAGGTACGTTGAAAATAGAAAACTATCTTGAAACCACAGACCAGTATTGGTTAGTATGGATAGTGAATATCATCATCAGTATTCATCATTCATGACTAGCCATGACTAGCCATCTTTTGGCCACATTTTTGAACCACATGATCCATATGATCCGTATGATCAATGGTATTGCTAGCCATGGCAAGCCATTTTTTCAAACCGTACAAGCCATGTATGGTTCATCCTGCTGCATGATCAGTGCTGATCCTCCGCCAAGGAGCTCGTCCATAGGGCTCTGGGCAGAGCCCAAGATTTGAGCCCCTGGGAGCTGTAGCTTCAACTGCCTCTGGAAGTCATAGAAGACCTGGAGAAAACGTCAACGCGTTGAGGCGCTCAGTGGATGGGATCCAGCCCTCATCTGGGACAGCATAAGACCAAAACGGAAGGCCCCTGCAAGAAGCCACAGCAATGAAATCTGTAAACCACCAGCGATTGTGAAACTTGAGAGCAGTTCATAGTTCATCACCTACTGGATCTCCCCAACAGGGTGGGAGATCCATCACAAAGTTGTCAACTGGGCAGTGCCGATGAATAAAGAAAGGCGTTGATGGCTCTTTTGCCGATGAAAACAGAGACCAGCTGACCAAGAAACACTCACAGCTGCTGGGCTCAACTTGGAAGCCTCTCGCTTGGTTCCCCTAATTGTCGGGTGACACCATAGGCCACGGTGGTGGTGGTGGTGGTGGTGGTGGTGGTGGTGGTGGTGGTGG
>VSDK01026695.1:586648-625861 GCA_009767595.1 Symbiodinium kawagutii
GTGGTGGTGGTGGCGCTTTACTGCTTGTCCAGAATATCTGCAATGGAAAATATATCAAACCATAGGAGTAGCAGACGGCATCATGAAAAGGTCAACACCAACGTCATCATGATCATTGTCATCATCAACGTCATGATCATCACCATCATCACGATTCATCAACAACGGCAACAGCAATGAGAGCAATATACAAGGAACAGCGACAACAAAATCAACGACGACCAAGAGAGCAACGACGACTACTCCTACTCCCACTCCTCCTCCTCCTCTGCTGCTAGTACTACTACGACCACCACCACAACTACCACTGTTCCCACTCCACAGCTGCTACCAGCACCATAACCACCGCCACCACCGGATCATCCCATGACATCCGCTGCGCCTCGGCAAAGTGGAACTTTCGGAACGACGACTACTCCTACTCCCACTCCTCCTCCTCCTCTGCTGCTAGTACTACTACGACCACCACCACAACTACCACTGTTCCCACTCCACAGCTGCTACCAGCACCATAACCACCGCCACAACCGGATCATCCCATGACCTCCGCTGCGCCTCGGCAAAGTGGAACTTCCGGTACACCACTGCCAGCTTCACCCCGGACCCCGCCGGCGCAGCACTGTTGTGCTGCAAGCCTGGGATGGCGCCAGCGAACTTGGCCCAAGCATCCGGAGAGATGCGCAGTTCATGATGCTTAGCCGTTGAAAACTTCCATCAATGGCGCACTTCAAAGTTTCACAGTTGCATCTTGAACAGCCATGTGACCACTCACGGTGGTTCATTGGTTTTGGTGAAATTTGCTTTCCTTGCCATCCGCCAGATATGACTCAAAGATCTCTCTGTCTACAGGTATTCTATACATATACGAACATAAGTACCTATATATTGTATACCTTGTATCTACACGTGCATTTAAATACACGCATACTGTATCGTGTCTTTTTGCTGAGACCATATCACAAAATTATTTTGCCATTGCACCATTTGAGGTCATACCCATTCTGATTTGGTGAGGAAAATTGGCAAGTTCACAAAAAAGCTGATTCCCGTGCAGTACATGTTAGGCTCTCCTTGCTTCCAAAAAACAAGCGTTTCTGGGAACCATAGTCTTTACCAAACATGCGTGTACTCCGCACTTCTGCGGCATTTCCTGCGACTCGGCAAAGCAGTGTCAACAGCTTCAATTGAAGAATAGTTCAATTTCCACCAAAAGACAACAGCCTGACATAGCGATCATCGTGGATCACTGACATCACATTCCACCAGCAGAAGCAGGTAATGTCTACCCAGGATTAAAAAACTCCTGGTTGATCAATAGGGGGTATCCCCTAAAAGCCTTGGCTTTCCATTCAAATGGTAACCCCCCCAATTAATCAACCTAGGGTTTCTTAATTCGGTGTTAACATTACAGCAGGTTCAGCCACAGCGTTGAACGACACCGTGGCGAGTTGCACATGTACTGAGGGCTCCAGGAGCGCTGCTTGTGGTAGGGATACTGCCGTCTCAATCCCGGGCGAAAGATCCGCGGGTCGTCGGTGCTGTGTAGCCTCGTGTGGCTTTTGGATGCGCAGGGCTCAGGAAACACAAACGGATCATCAACTTGTCAAACAAATCTATGTTTATTGACAATGTCTCTCTATGCATGGTTAATTTGCCAAAATCTCAAATACATCATCAACTACATTTAGTTCGGGGGATTTCATGCTGATATGCAGACGTATCAGGCCTCCAAGAGATAAACAACATAAAGAAAATCAAACCAAACGATGCTGTGCCATGGATACGGTTTGTAAGATGTAAAAAACATGGACATTGAATGACATTGGACTCTGATAGAAAAGGTCACCCTTTAGGGGCCGCAAGCTGGCCAACCCTTGCTGGTGCCACAGCTGAAACGCCGAGGCATCACTCTCCAACTGCCAAATGCCGTTGGGATGTTCTACGTCTGATCGTTGGCCATACCACAGTAGGCCAAAAGAGGCACAGGAACTAGCGGCTATTAGATGCTATTAGTACTAGCATGTACTAGTGGGGTTCATGAACATCAACAGGTCCAGAACAAGCAGACTGCTTGTAGCGCTTGATTTAGAAGCGTCTACATATGGAAAATGCCGTGGCCTTGAAGACAATAACCAAACAACTCGTCTCCAACCATGCCCATTTCGTTTTCCTGATCCCATCACTCATTGATGTGTACGTAGCAATTCTGCCATAAAGGAATAACCCACTCAGGAAGACAACCAACAGACCAACTAAGCGAGAAACAAACACAGCCTCAATGGCTCCCCAAGCCTCCCCAACGCCCACGCCATGCACAACCCTATGCTGAGCAGCCCATAATCGCCACGAGCCCAAATGCCCTTCCGCACATATTTGGCTCCACGGTGTTGCTGCCTGCAGCACGGATCGCACCACAACTGATCCGATGGCCATGATGAGTGGATATGTGCACAGGTAGGGGATCATATAGATACAGTATATACATATATATATATATATATATATGTATACATATACATATGTCTATAAGTAAAATCACATATATAGCATAGTGTATTAAATATATGTGTATATATATATACGGGTATGCATATGTGTTTGCGTGATGTCACGTGATGTAATGTAATCTCATGTTATGTTCTGTATGTAAAATGTAACCTGAACTGCTTGCTGGACAAAACGCGCGAAGAGGTATCTAATGCGTGCTTATGATATACGTATATACAATATATACAATATATACGAAGATATTATGTACATATGTGTATACATTACATTACATTATGTTGCGTCACCTGCGTCACGTTATCTTACGTTACGTTGCGTTCCTTTACGTTACATTACACTCCCTTACACTACATTACACCACAGGACATTACATTAGATGCATACAGTAAACAAACACATTTGCAGCACCAATTCCAAGGAAGTATTCAACAAGAAGGGGCAGCTCATGGAAGAAGAGGTTGTTCATATATGGCTATGGGGGATAATGACCAACCAATAATAAGGAAAACAATGGTTACTGATAGGGAACCAGGGGTACGGGGTTTGAAACCATGATAATGTCTCTTCAAACCATGATAGCATTGATGAGGTGCAGGTTTGGTCCGGTGGTTTGAAATTCCAAACCAGCAAACCCAAACTACACTCGAGAACGTTCGCTAGCTGCTACAAGCTACATATCCTTGGGGATTCTGTTACAAGGGCATCATGGGGGAAAACTGATTAGTTTTGATGATATGGTCAATATGAATCAGTATCATATCAATTATCAATACTCATGGGGTATCCCATAATGATGGGGCATGAGTAGTTTGCAAAGCCTAGTGATGGTTCGACTGCTTCGTCAGAAAATCGCACAACTACCACCGAATTGAGCGGGAAAGCAGAACATCCCCAGTCGTTTGAGCTAGTAACTCATCAGCTATCTATGGTTTATCACCGGCTGCTGCTGGTTCTTGTTGCTAGTTTATTGGACAACCACCCAGCTATAAACACTGTTAAACCATCTATCCAGCAAACCATCCAGAAATCAACAATAGATTTATGGATGGTTTATCGCTTATAGACATGTGCTTTATGGAAGATAGATTCGTCGCTGGTTCTGATATCAGCATCTTTAGATTTGTCGCTCGTGTTCTGAAAATGGGGAACCCCAAAATTGGTTGGTATATTACCAACAAATGACTATTAAAGGATGACTTTGGGGTAGCTGATGGTTTAATGGTCATAGTTTGTATAGCTGGTGGTTGATGGCAACCCTAAATGGTCTAATGGTCATAGTTATTACCAACAAATAAACTATTTTGAGAAACCCTGTACCTGATGGTTATCCCCCAGTAATTGGTTGATTAACTGCTTGACCCATAGCCATTTTGAGAACCCCCCAGATGGAATTTATCGCTGGTGGTTGATGGACTCTTGCTGATCAGCTCCCTCCGAGTCGCCAATGAGCAGCCAGCATGGGAGAGCTGGGATAGCCAGCAGCCATTGGTGGCTAATGATGGTTGACAAGTAGGGCAACAAGTCGTTCATAATGATTAATAGTCAACAAGTGGTTCATAATGATTAATTACTGTAATAGAAGGTTGGTTGACAAGTAGTTCATAGTTGACTAGTTTGTTGGTTGTCAAGTGGTTCGTAATGATTGATAGGAGGGCATGATAACCAACAAACTCCGTTCGGCCAACAAACCGTCAAGAAACTTGATGGGTTACTAGTGGTCCAAAATGATCAATGGTAACGTAATGGTGGTTATTGAATAAAACTTATAGTTGAGAAGTGTTATACCCCAGTGGATGGTGAAACAACTATAATGACCTGATAATCGGGGATAACCAACAAACCCATCTTTGATGATGGTACCCCTTCTCCTTGATGGGGAAGTGCCAGCTAAAAACTGGTGCTTTATTGATCCATGGTCGAAACGAAAAAAAGACCACATCGTGGACGACTCGAGCTTATCGCCAGAAGTGTCTCACTGAAATTGCTCCCAACGACATGTTCACGCATCCATCCACCCAAAATCAAACCATCTTAATCCGATTCAACATGGGAATGGAAAATCCGTTGCGGATGATGTATTCATGGGCAATGCCCATTTTCCATTGCTATATTTGAGTTCTGGAAACTACATACAGAGTTCACTACAGTACTTAAATCATCGCAACCTGGTATACCCATGTAAAACCATTATCAACCTCACTACTGTTAACGATTGTTGTGGTCTTGTCCCCGTTTGATGCAGAATTCACACGCATTAACAATATCTGACCTCTGCAATCAACCTTTATGGTTGATAATTCAACTTAGCTTCAACAAATTTGGTAAGATTTGTCGACTACAATAGATCAACCTCTATAGAATTAGATTCAACCTCATAAGTTTGGCGATCATGTAATCAACCACTACTTACACATGATCACGCAATGCATGATCCACCTGTCCTCCCAAGCAAAAAGTCCCCACCTGGCAGAAGCTCTGACCACATCGGCCACTAGCCGCCAAGTGCGTGGATTGCGCGGCGCGCACCACATGGGTTTGGTGCAGTGCTGTCAACAAGTTGGGGGTTGGCTGACCAATAAAAATGAGGAGAATGAGCACTAGTTGGTGCAATGATCAGTCAACAACTCTATGAGTCTTCCACATGTACTGTATCGTTGACATTTATCCTCCAACAGTTGTGATAGGTCTAGGACGTGCCATCTTTGAGATATGACTGGTGACTGGTTTCGAGGGCATGCTACGTGTGGGGGTGTCGTGTTCCAGTTCAGTACAGCTGCAAGGACAGAGCCAAGCAGCTGCCTCAGTGATCGCTGTGGCGCAGCTGTTTCCCTCAGCCTGAAAGCCTTCACAGCCATGGCATCAGCCGAGAAATCTCTGCGCTGCTTGGTGCTTGCGCGCAACCTCTTTTTGGAGCTTAGCCATGCTGAAAATCTGAAGTCTTTCCACGAGCCTTGGCTTGCGAGATGGCGCCATGGGCCCCTCCCTGTGACGAATACATATATGTGTATATATATATATAAATAAAAATAAATAAAATGACCATATATATATACATACACAATAACAATGATAATAACAATAAATGATAATGATAGTAATCACAATAATAAATATAGCTATACGCAATTGTGCAATAGATGAGTGCATACACGTGTATATTTGCATACATATATGTTTGCATATATATATATATACATAAAAAAATAAACATGTATAAACACATACACTAGCAAACCCACACAGCATACATAGATATATCGATAAATAGATATATACGTGGTTGTTTTTGAAATTTTGGGTATCCCTTCATCATCTAATACCCTGTTAACCATCAATAGTAATAAGCCAACCATTTCGGGGGGTCCCAATTTTGAGAAACCACCATGTATATATATATATATATATATGGGTGTTTCTCAAAATAGGGGTACCCCTTAATCATCCATTGATAGCCATTTATAGTAAAAAACCAGCCATTTTTGGAGGTCCCCTATTTTGAGAAACCATCATATACACACTTCATACATGCCGAGTCTGTTATATGAATATGGGTCAAGACCCCGTACCCCTGCTTCCCCTATCATTAACCATTGTTTTCCCTTGTTATTGTTGGTCATTATCAACCACTATGGGTTGGTTACCTGCTTGACCCATAGCCATATAGTTGGTATATCCCCTAGTATTATTGCTTATTATCCCCTATTATTAACCATTAACCAGCTAGTTAACCATTGGTTGGTTGGTTACATGTTATCTTTACAGATGATCTTCATTCCCTATGCCCAGCCGTCTCGACCAAGGTACGCCCAAGGCACCCAACATCAGAGCATCCTGGCATCGGTTCACAGCCAGGATGGTTTGCAATGGATGGTTCAGTTGGCCATGGGTCAAGCAGTTAACCAACCAATAATGGGGATAATTACTAACCAACAATAAGGAAAACAATATTTAATAGTAGGGGAAGCGGGGTACGGGATTTTGACTCACAGCCAGTTTGTTGTGGATCATGCCATAAAACGATCCTGATTCATGCATGGATGGTCAAAAAATTGATGGTTAAAAAACTCATGGTTCGAAAAATTACGGTCAAAATTGATATGGATGTTCAAAAATGTTTGCCAATATCAAAAAATTGATGGTTCAGCATGTTTAGCCTTGCTAAACCATCTCAACATTGTTGTAGATGTCCGCTTGATGTTCAACAATCATCATGCTGAATTAAGCCTTGCAAGTCGTGGCTGAACCACCGCAATAATGGTGAAATCATGGTTGATGAATAATCCTTATTGAGAATCAAAATCATTGGTTGATCAAGTTTGATGAATATTTGCTACACAATGACAACAATTGAATGTAAAATCGATTGAGAAACGTCAATTCTTGGCTAGTTCCTGGCCAATTTTGCTCACCATTATTCATTGTTAGTGATTGGCTGAAGGATGGGGTTGATCGAGTGTGAAAGAAATTTGTGGTTGCCCAACCACTACCTTTCAAAAATTCAGGGGGCAGTTGAGCATTTGGTGAAACATGATGACTGGCTATCCAACTTGTGGATTCTGATGAGATTATGGTCACAATATGGCTGCTATGGGTCAAGCAGTCAACCAATAATGGGGGATAATAACCAACAATGATAGGGAAAACAATGGTTAATGATAGGGGAATCAGGGGTACGGGGTTTTGGCCCATAGCCATATGGTTGATCATTGGATTGAGTGGCCAGAACCAGCCGGTATTTGCTTGGGTATGATTTGCACTCCGGTAAACTAAGCTGGTTGCGTGGAAAATCCACCAGTCAGAGCCGGTTCAACATAAAATACGGTGAGGAGGTTTATCTTCCAGCTTAGATCTCCAAAGGATAGGTGGAGCCATCCTTTACGAGTACCCATCTTTGACGATCATCAACCAACAGTTTACCAAGCTGGTTGCTGAAGCGTCGGAAGTTGTCCTCTGTGCTTGATTTTTGTCCTAAGATTTGCTGTCAACGTCTACAGGAGTCAGCCCACCCGCTGTTGACGATTCCTGTGTGTCCAACAAATGGCTAGTGCCCACACAATCCAGGGTTTGCCTCTGCAAACATCAACAAGTTTGCTTGGCTAGCTGGTTGGTAGGGTGCCAAAATTCCTTGGCGCCCATTCGTGCTGCCCTATGCAAAGCAATGGTGGCCTGACCAGTTTGAACGGTCATCCCATTTTAAGGAATATAATAGATGCACGACATATGCATGACTGAGACATAATTACAGAGTTTTGCACCATGTCCAACCATCTTCACATATCTTGATGCAGTTTAAGCCATACCCATACGCCATGAAGATGCACAAGAAAAAGCGAAGAGTGGGTTTATTTCACGAGCGGCTTTTCATCAAGGATTCCGTGTTGACTGAGTTCATCCATCTTCACCAATAAAGGTCTGATTCCTCACCAGAAATGGCTGTGGGTCAAAACCCCGTACCCCTGGTTCCCCTACCATTAATCTTTGTTTTACTTTATTATTGGTTGGTTAATAACCCCCATTATTGGTTGGTTGACTGCTTGCCCCCCAGCCATATTGGAATGGCTTGGAAAACACCTCCGCCCATTCCCAACCCGCCTCAGCGCTTAATCGCCAACCTCAGATGCCAGATGCAGTTCACAATGGCCACCACACTTTTCTGGTTCGCATTCTTCCATACCCATTATTACTTACCATACCCATAGTGGTAACAATGGTTAATAATGGTTAACAATGGTTAATAATGGTTAAGAATGGGTAATAATGGGTTCAACCAAAGCGTTTCCATACTTCGTAGCTTCCACGAAAGTTAAGTCAGAGAATCCACAGACTCGTCATCAGCGCAAGAAGCACTTAACCTGCAGTTATCACCTTCACCAGCGCAAACAACAACAGAAAATTTGAGAACTCCCATGAAAGCACCACTGTCATATCATGCGGTCCAGTTTCCCAACACTTCATGGAGTATAGCCACGTTCAACAAGCAAATCATCCAGTAATGACTTGGACTTGTGATTCAAATAGCCAATCGAAGGTACATGTCCGAACAATCACCAACACAAAATTCGGGGAAAACACAACTCCCAGCGGGTGACAAAGAGGAAGAACCGGCTGGATCATGCTGATGGTGAATGATAATGATGATACATCAGCAATGGTAGATCCCTATTGATTTGATAAACCGCTGCTAGTTTGGCAAAAGCCACAGCTGGTGATTTACCATAAAGGGCGGCAAAGTGCTGGATCTGTCAATGATTCAGACTGATGCGGCTGGTCCTTGGATAGGCTGGTCCTTGGATAGGCACAACCGGGGTAGCAGCCCTGTAAGGTAGGCAAAGTAACCCCTATAACCATGGCGAATGTCACTAGTGCTGGTTGGAAGGCCTCACCACCTGCCCCCTGGGCCCCCACCCATGGCTCCGGCATTTTCGGCCGCCTGAACACCCTCGCGGGCCTCACCAGCAACAACGCTGGGATGCCAACCCTTGGGAGCTGGATGGTCACCTCAAAGAATTCATTGTGTGGAGATTTTTGGGTAAGCAAACAGTCAGTAGCTCAGTGAGTGCATCCACAGTTAGTCAGTGCATTCCCAAATTCGTGATTCTGTGCATCAACCGTTGTGAACATTTGGGGTTCGCTCACCCACTACCATGGTTGGATACCTCACTTGGCCTTCCCTAGAGATTCGCCATAACACCAGGATTTCCAGAGATAAAAAAGAATTTTCCGAAGGCCCAAAAATGGGATCATCATTCATCATCAACAACAACCGATAAGCACAATGGCCACAATGGATACTCAACGGTGGATACACAAACATATATCCATCATCATCATCATCATCATCATCATCATCATCATCATCATTCACCATTCACCATTCACCATTCACCATTCACCATTACATATATACCCTATTGATTTGCTTCTGAATCTCCATAGTTACCATGGTGCTTGGTCATCAAGGGCTCAGCTTCGGGCGCCACACAAAGCCACTGCTCCCTGGGATATGCCCAGTGGTGGCCCCCGGGAAGCACCGGCGGTGAACCGCCCGGGGTCTCCAGCTGGGATGAGGTCTACGTGGCCCCAACAGATCTGGTTCCTAACATGGGGGATTCCCCATGTAGCTACTTGGTTACTTACCTTGGTACTTAGCTGTTTCGTGGGGACTCCCCCAACAGATCGGATGATTCCGCCAAAATTGGTTACTGCCCGTGTCGCAAGGATCAAGTTTTGGTTGGACAACCCCAAGTGGAACATTTTGCCAAGAATTGCAGGAACGTGAAGTCGCATCTCTAAATGGAACACGGTTTGGTAATGCCCCAAGTTGCATCCACCCATTGATTTATGGGAAAAGATCAGCGGAGATGGTGTGCATGTCTATACTGCATATAGAATCTGATACAGTAGGTAGATAGATAAACAGACAGATTGAGAGATAGATACATAAATATAGATAGATAGAAAGATAGATAGATAGATACATAAATATAGATAGATAGAAAGATAGATAGATGCATAAATATAGATAGATAGAAAGATAGATAGATAGACAGACAGACAGACAGACAGATAGATAGATAGATAATACATCATTACCATTTTTGCATAGTTGCACACATATGTATATATGCCACTCACTAAGAGGCATCATGTATCACATGAATATGTGGGGACATCAACAAGTGCCCTGCTAGATGGCTGTTTCGATAGTCAAGCTTATCCTACTACCAGTTGTGGACAGTGCAATGCACTAAGCCACAAAGATAAAGAACTTGTGATGTATGGGATTGGCCCTTGACTTGGCGGGTTTCAAGCCTTGTTTCTGACCACTCGCATTCACCAGCATTTATCATCGTGAACCGATAGTTGGAGCGTGTGTTTGATCGGCCACACGAAATGCCACTAATTGGCTCTGCAAAATCTATTACCCTTGTAAACCATGTTTCTTTCGAACATGCTTGCCCATCATTAACCCGTGTTCTAAGCAACCGACAAATTTACCTATGTACAGATGGGCATGGGTTAACGACTATCCCATGACTCATGACTTAACCCTTGTACTATCCCATGACTTGACTCATGACTTACCCCTTGTACTATCCCATGACTTAACTCATTCCCGAGATCTTAACCACTATCAACCCATGTCCATCGATTTTCCCCGTGAAACTTGACCACGTCTTCGACCGAGCGCCCCAGCCCTGCCTGGCACAAGACCCAATTGATGGCCACCTGCGCGCTGACAAAACGATGCGATCGAATGGGTCGTGTCGTGGTTAACTAGTGGTGAACCGATGGTTAGTTGGTTAGTTGCTTGGTTTGTTGGTTAGTCTATGCTTGGTTGATGGTTACTTGGTCGTTAGTTGATGGTTAGTTGATGGTTATCTGATGGTTAGTTGATGGTTGGTTGAAGGTTCGTTGATGGTCCAGTCATGGTTACAAAGGGCTAATGATCATGAATGATGGTCCAATAAGGCTCAAGGATGGCTGACGACGGCTAGTGATGGTTTGTACTAATGAATGATGGTCAAACAATGATTAGTAGTGGTTACTGAAAGTGGGCAGAGTATGGTTGATTATCGCGGCAAATGCATTGGGGGATTACCGAGACTAATCATGATGAAGTGGTTTGCACACCTCAGAAATGGGTGCTACAATCAATAATAAGGACGGTTAATAGTACGCCACAATGCAACCTAGACGGCTGGAAAATCACCTAAAATATAGGTGAATCATGTCTAGAAATGAAGGGTGTTCTGGCGAGCTATGTCAGATTATCAGTCTTGACGTTCAAGCGCAAGCTATGGGGTGCGCGATTAAGTGGGGCAACCAGCTGCCATGGTTCCACGAAAGAGCTTCACTAAACAATCACTCCGATCGCCAAAGATCAAGGTGAATTGTTCAACCAGGCTTGCAATCCTCGACGTCCAACCCAACAATCATGGGCTGATTGGCTGATTGCTGTTTGAACACTAACTTCGATCATGATAGCTGATGCAAATACTAATCATAGACGCTTCAGGCTGTCCATACACAGTGTCTCTCTCAAAATTGTCAGCTTCAATCAAGAAAGGCTCTATCTTCCAGGTACATCCTCCAGCCACGACAATTGGAACTTGGACTTGATAGGTCAGATCCTGCAAATTTCATTCATTTTCCACTCTGACTTGCTGCTGTCCTCTCGCTATCTTAGCTTTGAAAGTGCTGATTGTGGGCGCTTAAAACCCACTCAATCGCCACCCTATCGTGTGAGTCAATCCTGCCAACTTCGGGAATCCGAATCATCCAATTCGAATGTAAATCAATGACCGTGAAACCGCATGTGATAACGACAATAAATCAAAGGCGATCAAGCACTTGAAATCATGAGCCAGCTCCCAACTGAAGCCCTTCCCATTGCAAGGAAACAAAACTCAGAAAAATAGAACAGATATGTGCTGAACTCTTGTTTCATCCCCTTTCGGCTAATACTTGTACGATAATAGCAGACTGCCAGCCATTGCTATTCATCGGCAATCACTGTTGGAAGCAAAGCTATATCGGGGAGCTATCAAAATAGGGTACCCCCAAAATAGATGTTTTATTACTATAATTGGTTCAACACGTAGATGATTTGCGTGTCCCAAAGAGAAACAACTAGTGGTTCCTGTTGGAATATGGTTCGCTCTCAGTGAGGGCTAGTGGCAACTGAGGCTAAACAAAGGTAGCCAAGGGGTTCACCAGGAGCCCGGTCTTGTGGCCTGTGCACAGGTTTTGCCATATCTTTGGCCCATCTGCGACGTGCGGCTGAGAAGCTGTTGGAAGACTAGAGAAAGTAACGAAAGAGTTTCCATTGGCAATTGTTTATTTAATCATTGAATTTCGGGATTTTTTCCCCGGAAAATCTTGATGATGTTGCCTTAGAATTCATTGTTGGAACCAACGTTGACCCCTCTTTTCAACATGATTAATCCATGTTAAACCCCTCAGAATTCATAGCTGTGACCGGGGTACATCGGTAGCGAGCATCATCGGTTGCGAGCTGTGCATAAAGGATGGTATCCCACCATCCATCCTAGTGACTGCATGTTCAACAGGGAAAAAATCTGAAAAAATCATGGCTGCAACCTGGCGTTTCCTGACTTTCCCTGGACTTTCCCGTCTGGTTAGTTGATATATATAAATGACAGGGGAAACCGCAAAAAGATACACTGAGAGGCCATAAATAGCGATGTTATTGTCTGACATTGGTGTCCGGTCACAGGTCACAGGTCGGCTGGTGTCCAAAGCGCCACAGTGCCGAAAAGATCGGGCACCGAGGTTGGTATAAAAAAATAGCGGTTGACAACAAGCAGTAGCGCTTGATGATCGATACAACGTATATAACAGGACTTCATCATGGCCTGTACGAGTATAATGGCTTACGAATGCTTAGCGTATCTAGTAACACTTCATAATGGCTCTAGCAGCGAACAATGTGAAGATTGATTCTGCGTCCTGCTGAGTCATGCTGTGGCTACTTGTTCCAACTACCAAAATGAAACATTGCCGCAACATCGGGGCATAGATGACATGTTTGAAACCGGACGGCAGGAAACCATAGGAAACCAAGGGCCCAACCTGCCGAAGCTTTGTCAGCAGTTGGTGCCAGGCTTCCACATCATCATCCAAGGTCGCGCCTCCCAAAATCTTGGCAGGTCGGGCAGGCCCCGTGTTGATGATCCAAGGCAGCTCGTGGGGCTTCCACTGGCTACATATCATGACCTACGCACCGTGCCCAATTCATGGTTCAAGCTGCAGGAGTCGTCAAGACAGCAGCCATGATTGTCCAGTCACAGCCTCCCGCTTGTTTATCTGGCATCCAAACAATATGTGCATTTGCATTTACATATACACATACGCTTATTTCTATATATATATATACATATACATATATATATATATATATATATATATAGAGATTGTTTGCAAGCATATGTTTACAAATATGTAACGCTGTGTGTGCGTATGTGTTTGAACCCGCCAACCAGCTTTGAGAGACATAAGCAAGGTCCTGACTCATGCTTGACATACTGCTCCAGATTATTGATTACTTGGTAAATCATGACCTAACCAAATAGATGACCATCCCCGATATTGATGTCTCATAGCAATGAACGTTCACCTCACTGTACCTCATATCAGCAGGTGTTAATTATATCGATTTTGTTGCAACTATTGACCATCGTTTAGCATCATTAAGCCTGTTGATGAAAATCATCAAGCATCGAATTCAAACATGATGCATTTCGATAATCAACCATTCTTCAAGCAACATGTGTGCATTTACAATCTTAGATATTGCAGATAATCAGCCATCGTAAGCCAATTTGAACCATTGTTAACTAATATTAAGCATTCTTAAGCCTACAATTAACCATTGTCAACCAACATTAAGTATCGTTACCATCGTAATTGATCATCTAACCACGGTCTAATCATGTTTGCTGTACTTGTTCTGGAGCCTCCATTGCTACACTGCCACTCTGCCACAGGAGGCGCGCACCGAAGGGTCGTTGCGCTCCACGTGGGTTGCGACCCCGTTCCGACCAAGCAGGTGCTGGACCCCATGGGTCCTCAGCCGCGGAAAATCATCGCCAACAGGATCTGTGATTGATCTTTGTAGTGATTAGCTAACTAGCGAATTGGTAGTCAGTAGCTTACTGAAGTGATTAGCTGACTAGATCATGTTTTATAGTCAACGAATACTGATTAAGGGGTTCATGCTAAAGTAGTGATTAACAAACTAAATCATCATCAAAAATCAAACTTACATTAGTAAAGTATCTATGGTTCTACTGACTATTGGTAGTTAACCAGCAATGGTCAATGATAGCAGTGGTAAGAATATTTAACCAACTAGTAGTGATTCGTTCATTGGTAGAGATTCGCAAACTGACAACGATTGGCAATCAACTAGTATTGACGCCAATATTATCAGATCAGATTAGTTAATTAGTTAATTAGTTAATTGGTAGAGATTCGCAAACAATATTGTTCGCCAATTCCTGATTCGTATCCATGCATGTAGCAGTTCCCATCGGCAAGGAAACGAAGGCAGAGAACTGAGGCGAATGGAAGGTCCTCGGATAGAAAGAAAAGTTGAAACGTCAAGGCAAAGGACCCAACCGATACATGGCTTTGGGTCACTTCACCCTGTACCCCTGGTTCGCCCATCATTAACCAGGCTGTTTTCCTTATATGTTTATTGGTTATTGACCCGCATTAATGAAAATGAACCCCCAGGAGTACGTGGTTAGAAAATATGACTACATATCAAACCAACATTTTTGTTTATCAACCAATGTTATTGACCCCCATCAGTTAACCAACAAAAATATATAAACCATCATTAACCCATCATTGTTTATCTATATGCTTTCCCCATCATTAACCTCCATTCATGAACCACCATTAACCAATGTCAATATCGTCATTAAACCATCATTGACCCCCATGAATTGGTTGGTTGATCTTGACCCAACTTGCCACATCCCAACCGTGGTCACCTTGGATGATGACTGCGCCTGAGCTCCCAGCGTATCTCCCAGAGAGACGACCCATGGCCAGAGGTGAAAATGCCAAGACCTGACAGCGCTACACACGATGCCAGAACCGCCAACGGATTCCAAGGAGCGCAAAGTACCAGGAAAATCGTTGAAGTACCAGGATGTTTTTCGACATGTGTATGAATACATATGCAAAAAAATAATACAAACATTGATTTGATCATCTATCATCGTCTATCTGTACTTGTACGTAAAAACGTTGTAATTGCGAAGGTATGGATTGAAAAAGAGACTGACTTGATCGTATGAAAGCCCTGGTTCCACCAGACTCGTTCTCGAGGGCAAGTTCGTTTGCGAAGTCCAAAGACTAAAACACAACCACCAGCCTCCAAAAACAAATGAGTAGAGAAAAAAATTGGCTCTCTTGCCTCCAAAAACAAACAAACAAAAACCAAGACTTGGTTCGCCACTCGTGGTGGCTCCTGTGCTCGCTCCTACAAGGATAGCCCCTGGATACCATTTGACAGCCATCCGTGGCCAAGCACCAGCCCCAGTTCACTGCCAGGTAGCAGTAATGCCCAGTTCGCGGCAACCGTTCACCTGACAGCGACACCGAGGGGTTAGCCAACACTGGGGGGTTAGCCACCAGGGGGAGCTACTATCCAGGGGATAGGAATCCCAGCAACCAGCAAGTCACTCAGAGATCATCAGGGCTCATAGGCTGGAAATCGTCAGGGATCCTGTCCAACAGCAACCAGCAATATTGGGGGATCATCAGGGACCGCCGGGGATCATAAGCACCACCAACAAGGTTGCAATTTCAACCATGACCCGCTAACAGGAAGTATGATTTTGGGTCAAAATAGCAACAAAACGGCAGCAAGAAGTAGTTGGAGGTAATTCAAAATATGCTGGTCAACTTGAATTCCAGGACCAATTCCTTGATGGTATAGGTAGTGCCCCGAACCATCGAAAAGAGAACAAGCCCCGCAGGAAAGCCACCATTCTGCGGGTACTAGCCTCATGGCTATGGACAGCCACGTTTAGCGTATGCTCCTTGAATCTGCTTTTGGTAGTTCATGACTCATACTGGTGCAGCCACTTGCGACCTCAGAGGTCTAAGTCACCCACGAAATCAGCGAACATCCAAAAGACCAACTGAATCGTCTTCGTTCAGATGTTTGCCCTAGCCCAGTTTGGTTCTATTTGGTACTGCCTGGTAGCTTCCCATAGAACAATCACCTGAACTTCATACGCAGCCGCGTAGATGATCTACCAGGCGTCATTCGTTTTGCAGCTCAGGTGAGGCAACGCCCCAAGATGAGTTGGATCGGCACCAAGCTGTTGGCAGGAAGAACACCCACGTCATCCCTGTGAATCCCAACCAAATCCAAGAAGTTCGTAGCCTTTTGTTGATTTCGACACGCCGTCAGTTGTGACCTGAATGTGTCAGGTTGTGTCTTGATGAGTCAGTGACGTTCGATTTCATGAATAGTTGGTCGGTCATGAGTGGGTATCTTATCGGCAAAGGCATCAGCCATGGTCACTGTCGCAATCCCGTAGTCCCAGGCACGCTCTCCTCTGCCATTGACAATTCTTGTTGGCATCTCCTACAACTACCCATTACGAAGCATATCAAAGCATCATTCACCATTACTATTTGCATCAGCTGGATCTATGAACCAAATCTACTAGATCCTATGAGCTGTACAAACCATCACTGGTGTTACCCTCCGGTAGTCCAACATCTCAATGGAGAATCCACCATGGAAATAGCTGATTTCCCTGGCAGGTTCCTCCCCTGCTGAAGCACTGGGGCCAAGAAACCAGGCCGGAAGCCACCGGGAGCTGCCGAGCCAGAGAAAGCTCCACCTGCAAAGGTTGCCCCATGGTGCCCCATGGTGTCTGTTAGATTGATTGGTTGGAAAAGTGATTAATGGGACTAGGTGTTCTGCAAACAGCAAGATGTTCCTAGATTGGTTCCTAGATTGATTGGGTGCAGAACATCAAAAGCTGTTTGCAGATTAATGTTTTGAGGAACTGAAGAGTGACATGCTGGTTCAGTTCACACGGGTGGAATCCAGGAATCCATAGATTGTATTGACTGGCGAGTGATCCTGCAAGCACCACTTGGAAAGGGAGCTCATGATTCAGAAAGAAGATATCCCTTCAAACAAATCGGCAAGCAAAAAAATAAATGCGTTGCTCCAAATTAGACCCAGAGGCTTGGCCAGAGAGGGTCCTGTGGTGGAACCATATGGTTTTGCTAAATATGGCTTCAACCTAGATCGCTTTGCATTCTCCTTTTCAGCCATGGGTCAAGCTGATCTCCAAACATCCGCAGCACCACAGAACCCCAACACTTCGGGCTTGGCATTTCATTGGTCTTGGGAACTCGTTGGTCACGAATTCACGTTGCAGCGGTACATTCATAGACTTCTGAAACTCCTTGGTTTATACTGGGATGTGCTCTAGAAAAGTGCTGATTTCCCACTGCCAGAGTGCTTAGGCTCCCCAGCTGGCAACTCAACAAAACAACAACAACAACAACAACAACAACAACAACAACAACAACAACAACGACAACGACAACGACAACGACAACGACAACGACAACGACAACAACAACAACAACAACAGAAACAACAATGTGGACTCCAACAACGAATTTGGCAAACACTATGACTGTCGATGTTCGTTGAGCACACAATCCAACACCTTTGGATATTAAGTCCATCAGCGTTACTCATACTGTGGGCCTTGGTCTTTCACCAACATCACCAACAGTTGGATTTCATTCGAAGGGGCGGATGGGTGGATGACCATCCTCCATGGTGACTCACCTGTCTTGCGGGTGTTCAGAATGGTTCAAATGACCAACAAGACGGGCTACCATGGTGGTAAGAATGGTTGAATGACCAACAATGACCAACAAATCACCGTTCTCGTTGTGGTAAGTTAGTCAGTCTTGAATGGGTATGTTGAGGGTTTTCAGAATGGTTCAGGAATGCGCATGTTTGATACCAAATAGTGACTAACAACCCTGGATGGACGTAAGCATAAGTGCTCAGCATCAACTATCCCTAGCCATCATTCACAATCATAGACCATCGTTAGCCATCATTAACAATCATGAACCATCATTAACCATCCTTCACCACTACTAAAAACATCATTCACCCACCATTTACAATCATGAACCATTAACCATCATTCACCATCATTACGCCATCATTAACCCATCATCAACCCATCACTTCGCCCCTCATCAACCCATCCACCAGGACTCGGTCTCTCGGTGTCTCTCGGTCCACCTGGCAGGTGCTCAAGCCGAGCCCTTGGCGTTGCAGCCGCTCGTGCACCACACGCAGTTCTTGCAGCGAAAAGTTGCAGACCTGGGGACTCGGACGAACCCCGCCATCGCACAGGATCACCGCTGCGGCACCCGTCGTGGTTAGTGCAGAACTGCGGGAGATGAGTCCCGCGGTGATGAGATTTGTTGATGGATGATGATGGAGAATGATGGTTTTGATCAATGTGTTGAGGGTGATGTTGATGGTTATGTTGACGGTTATGATCTCTATGGTGTGTTTTTCAATTGGTTGATTCATAACTATTTGTTGATGACTAGTGGTGATGGTTGTTGATGGATGTGGATGTTGATTGTTAGTGGACTTCTTAACTGCTGTTAAACTGCTGGTTGCTTATTACCAGGAGTTTGATCCAGTGACATTGAACATTCTCAAACCCTTGATCTACCACGAGTGATATGGTTGATGAATGCTGATTCATAGGTTTCATGTTGGGGTATCCCGCCCTGTGATCTTGACGATCGGGTTGAGTGTAGAAACTATTTTTCAGGGCGGTAAGCAGTAACCATTGATGATATGGTGGTTTCTCAAAATAGGGGACCCCAAACATGATTGGTTGATTACTGACAAATGATTACTTGGGGGTACCCCTATCTTGAGAACCATACTAACACCATATGCATCAACCCTCGGAGCATTCACCCACTCCACATTACCATATTGATCAACTCCATGAGAATTAATCCATCCCATATCCCCTGGTTCCCCCATTATTAACCATTGTTTTCCCTGTTGTTGTTGGTGATTATCCCCCATTAGTTGGTTGATCAATATTGAGCATTCAGTGGTTGCTCCCCACTAGTTGATCAATATTGAGCCCAATCAGCTGGTTGATCATATGGGATAGCCATGAGTTGGTTGATCAATATTGATTAATCAACCCTATGAGCATCAAGCCATCCCATATGGCTGTGGGTCAAAACCCCGTACCCCTGGTTCCCCTATCATTAACCATTAACCAGCTAGTTAACCATTGGTTGGTTCGTTAACTGCTTGACCCATAGCCATATAGTTGGTATATCCCCTAGTATTATTGCTTATTATCCCCTATCATTAACCATTAACCAGCTAGTTAACCATTGGTTGGTTCGTTACTATCGACCCATAGCCACATGACTGGCGGACGAAATTATTTGTTTGGGTAACCATCATTTGGTCCGGGCTCGCTTTTCAGTCGGACCTACTCGCTTTTGCGGGTTTCTGCGTTTCAGCAGCGCATGATTCATGCTTTGGATCTTATCTATTTCTTTCATTCATCGTTAACTAATTAAGAATAGACATTGAACAAACAGCAAACCCTATTTTCCTTTGACCAAGGCATTCAGCAAAGGCTTGGGCCGTCACGGCCGCATCAACAAGCTCACTTGTATAAAGCATGGACAGGAAAAGGGGACCTGGTGGCCCGAGCCCTGGAATTGATGAAACTGGACTCGCTTTGGACTCGCTTTGGACTCGCTTTGGGACACACTTGAATTTCCAGAATTTGGCCTTATGAAAAGATCAGGGATGGCAGGGACTCGCTTTTCAGCCGGACCTACTCGCTTGTGGGGGTTTTGACTACTTCTCTAAAACCAATGATTGCACGATGATAAAACTAATTGACGATAATTTTGTCGGATGCTCACATGAGAATCCATCATTTAGTGATCAACCCTATGAGCATCAAACCACCATATTCATCTGGTTGATTATTCCATGTGGCACCATTGGTGGTTTGATGCTCATAGGGAGACCTATGGTGACACCATTTAGTGACACCTTTCCTATTCATCTACCATGAATAACTCTTCCGGAAAGGTGTCAGCTCGACCTGATCTCCAGCCGCTGTGCTTCCGGGCTCCCACAGCTTTGGTGGCGCCCGCTTTGACCTACGCGGCACAACGCGGGGCCCGCGAACCCTGGCGCGGGTCATGCGCATTAAGCAGCCAGGATGTTAAAGAATGATGGGTTGGTTGATGAACAATGGTTAACAAATGGTTAACAATGGTCAATCATGGTTAACCAATGATGATCATGATGATTAACAATGGTTAACCATGGTGAATCATGATCATGATCAACAAGCAAATACTGTAGTTGGTTCATAATGATTGGTCGTCATCGGCATTTTTGGTGGAGAACCAGTGGGGCAGCACAGGTGATCCTCAATTATACGGCAGCCGATCTGCTCGCATGCTCTCGATGTGCGAAATGTGGTGCCAAAATGGTTTGGATATATTTGGATATGTTTGGTTCGTGTGTGTGTGTGTGAAATCTGCGGATAGATATTTTAAATGTTCGCTCAATCAATAGGTCCTTAGGTAGATTCAATAAATGCGGCAGCGTCCCCACTTCCAAGCTTGTTTGACAGATGCTGATCAACGTAGATGGATGTTAAAATGCGCTCATCACAGATATTCGGGTTCTCAGGTGTTTTATCTGGTACGGGAGGAACCGATCATACCGGATGTCATTGTCCTCTTTCACATTCAATTGCATCTGGACCTATCGCAAAATGGGTGCGGCATTGATTTGATCAGTGCTATCAGTCAAGCATACTGACTTGACGGTTCGTCTCCCTCCAGGTTCGCTTGTTCGAATTGATCGGAACTCTGGTTCTTTTCTCAATTCTATTCGGACGTTTTGTTGGCTTCATTGTTGGAGAAAGCCTCATCAAATGACCGCTTTTCAAGCCTCTTTAGGAAACCACTTGAACTGGTGATCTTCGGGATCCTTGGCTTTTACCAACGCTGCTGGTATCCGGTTCGCTTCTCTTCTTTGGCGGCTGAAGCTTCTGTGCCGGTGTCAACGGTAGATGCTAGGTATATAGGTCTCAAATGGACGCATGCTCACAGGACTTGATCCGAATATCAGAGGAAAGTGTCGTTCCCATTCTTCCACTTCCAGAGAATCAAGTGTACACTCACAGCTGTCCAGTCTAGATAGGCCAAAGCTATCGTTGTTGCCCTTGAAGCATCAGGTTCAAAACTTTCCGCAGCGCACCCCACACCATTGTGAATGCGCGTGTCTGACTGAACCTTGCGACATCATCATGCCCAAGCTATTTGAACAGGAAGGTTGAACCGAATGCGTTCGTCCATCAAGCCCACTACCGGACTATCCAAAGCTGATAAATCCAACACTAAACTTCCAAGGAGAACGTATTAAAAAAACATCTCCTGTGTCAGTCAAAGGTCATGGAAAGCATAAATTTGATTAAATTTGCTGCATGTAAAGGTCATTGAAAGCATACCCCCCTGGACACTGTCAGTTGATGCGCCGTGGCAACGTTGACCCCCCGTGACCTTGACATCTTGGGATCTGCCGCTCTCTGCATCCAAGGCACCGCTGCGGCAAGGGCATCTGCTTGTGCCTGGAGGTCGCTGAATTTCACGTGGAACCGGAAGGAGTTAACCAACCAACCAATGGTTAATGGTTAATGATAGGGGATAATAAGCAATAATACTAGGGGATATACCAACTATATGGCCATGATAACAACTAGCAACTTTAGGGGATATATCAGATATATATATATATATATGGGTCAAGCAGTTAACCAAGCAATTTCATGGGGGATAAGTTCACCAACAAACTATAGGGAAAACAATGCTTAATGATGGGGAACCAGGGGTACGGGGTTTTGACCCACAGCCATGTATGTACTGGTTAGATACATGATGATACGTGTATACTGGCGAAAAAATACATGGACCCCAAAAAAATTTGGTAAATCCATCCAGAACTCCCATGTCATAAGTTTGTAGGTCATTTTCAAAAAATGCCATCCCATCAGCAACCATATGTTTGTGGGCACATTCAATTTGGAACTATTATCAGTGAAACAGAATTGTTTTAGACAAGGGTTGCTGTACTATCGTGTTCAAAAAGGATGTGGGTCAAAATCTACGCCCTGAAATAGGACGGCTTGCCATTTGCAGTGGCCAATGGACGGCAGGTTTGGTAAAGTACTGACCCATCGTCAAGAGCCTCTTAGTGGCAGTGAGGGGAGAATGCAGATTGTCGCTCTGGGACGTGATGAACAACAAACAAGACAGCACGGCGACAAAAAATATGCTGTACACTGCTCGCGTTTGTTACACACCTACCCCGTCCCATCTCACAATGAAGGGTCTTTATGAAAACGAAAAAAAATTGTAGCCCAGTGTCAAATGAATGTACATGCATGGTCATGCCCATCCCTTTTGGATTTAAGGCAGGTCAACAAAAAGGGAAAGGTGTCATTTTGAATTCGATGACTAGATGGACAAACAAATTGACAGACTGAGATAGACCGGGAGGCATGCAAATAGAAAGAGGAATGCGAACAAACTTACTGATTAGCTGGTTATTGATTAGCTGCTTATCGATCATCTGGTTCTAAATCATCTATCATAGTCCCAATCATCTATGATATACCTACAGTATAATTATCTACTGCCCTAAAATTAGCTGAGCTTATTCGCATGATTACTAGCATTACAAATGACGTATAGTAAATCCTAAAGCTTATGAATAATCAAAAATCATCTATTAGCCCATTTGATTAGGATCTACAATCATCTATTCGGGGTTTTCTCGAAATAGGGGGGACCAAATCATCCCATATTAACCATTTATAGTAGTAAACGAACCATTTTTGGGGTCCCCTACTTTGAGAAACTACCGGTTCCATCCATTTCCCTAAAATCACTAATTACCCTAGTAGTACCCTACTATTCCCTACTATTAATTACCCTAGTAGTACCCTACTAGTAGAGGTCCTCCTAAAATCACTAATTCCCCTACTATTCCCTTAGTAGTGCTCAGTATGTCTCGTTTTCCGGAAATCCGCCGGTCCTCCAGGGAGACCGGCGGCTCAGCGGGTCGATGCCTCAGGCATGGAAGGATAGGACCCGACGATGTTTGGAGGTTGATGGTGTTCTTGGTGGCTTGGTCGGTTGGACCAAGAACTGAGAAGACACCAAGAACTGCTTCGTGATCCCTTCACTTTATGAACCAGGTTCATGGTTATTGGTGATAGATGGCTACGAGGTTTGTTTAATCAAATTGTGTCATGCTGGCATTGTATGCGTTCTCCTGCCAAAACGACTTTTGGGAGAAGCTCCAAAGACTGGCGTCTTCAAGACACAAGCATGGTAGAAAGAAAAAAAGATAGATGGCTAATGAACTAAGTTCTATCGTCAACCAAGTTCATGATTCTGGTTGATGATTCTGGTTGATGATAGATGGCTAATGGTTACTGGCTGAATGATAATGGTTAATAGTGATGGTTGGCCTACTTGGATGCCCACCCCACTGGTGACATGAACCTATGGCTAGCTTTGGATCAGTTTACAGGGCGACGGCTGGTCCCAGGGAGCCGACCGCAACGTGCAAATCCAAGTCGTTGCTGGAGTGGGTGGAGGTTGACGGTTGACCCAGGGTCATGACTCATGAGCAACTAGTTCACTGGGGTCACCAACCAAACCACTCAGTTCGTTGATGGAAAAATCTGCGAAAACTGCTTTTTACATAGGTAAACTACACCAACGTCGGGTATCCGCACCATTCCTGGCTCAACGCGATAGATGTATAGCTGTAGCAGATCCAGTGATGTTTGTGCGCATCACATGCAATGATTCTTCATACAACCAATCATGCATGCCATAAGCCAACAAGTCAATTGCTTGGTGCTTTGGGATATTTGAGCGACACTCTGTTCATTCACCGGCCGGGGTTGGGCTCACGGAGAATGAATAATCAATTAATGATAAACCAGATACTGCATATCAAAATCAAGTATAGATATATGTGCAGCTACACAAATAATCAAAGAGAACGAAATGATATAAGCAACTACCGTCTGAGGCGGCTGCGCCAAGGTGTGCCCAGCAGTCCTTCCACAAAAAAGAACTGCGGATTACCGACAAATCAACCATGGCCACCGCTTATGCGCAGCGAACCAGGCTACACCCGTTGCTTCCCGTCCCCCCGAAGTGATCTACGTCGATCATTCTCCAGGAACTCAAAGAGGATCTCAGTGGATCACAGCTGATCTCAACCCCAAGTGGTGCTTTCGCAAGGCATAGGATACCTCCAGTTATCATTCTGAGCCATTCAGAGAATCATATACCAACCATAGCTTTGGGGTACCCCAGTCAGTGACTTGAGAAACCACCACTAACCATAGTCACCCACAGAAAATCCCATGGTTTCCCAGGGAAATCCCCCATGGTTTCCCAGGGAACTCCCTCAGGCGATCCCAAGCAGTTGGGACTCCTCACAGCTGCAGAAGATCCAAGGGCCTCGTCAAGCCGGCCGAGCAGTGCCAACCATTGGCCATGGCTGTGATAGTGCCATAGCATGGCTAGTCTTAGGCAATCAATATATAGGTTCACCTATATATGGTAACACTATGTAGTCAATAAAATTACCTAAGACTAATGTTGGCGATTTTATTAAGACTAACCTATATATAATGATAACATTAGTCTTATATATAGGTTAACCTTTTTTGTGGTATGGCTATAGCCATATTTCCTTGGTTAATGGCCAGTCTTAACTAGTAAAAATCCAGGATACAGCCAATCCGGGATACAGCCAAGAATGGCACTATTATGGTTGATAAATGTCGTGCTTGATGATGGTTGTTGATTATAATTGTTTAATAATGGCATGTCTTGTTGTGTTGGGCTAATAATGGCCGTGGAAGTTTTTGATAACCAAGCATAATGGTTCATGTGGATGATATGTTGTCTCACTATGCCATCAATAGCTGATACTTTGAAGTTTGCCATATGTTCCATCGCCTGGGTGTTCATTTCAAAGAAAGAAAGATCGACTGCTGGATGCAGTCTGTCCAATGGCTATGGCGAAGCCACTGATGCTTCCCAGGCCCTTGTTGGTAGGTCCTATCATCATTGATGAAGACCTGGAGTAAGAAATCAAAAGTAACAAAACCTGCTGATTGACAACATCCGACTCAGGTACCACCATGCACCGCAACTGATGGCACGTCAGCGATCGATCCCTCACCCCCAGCACGAAGCTGCCCTCGCTGCGAGTCACCCATCCAGGGCCAATCTGGCAGCAGCCTAGAGGCGCCGCTCACAACGTGAATGCCATGGGTTTCTGAGAGAAAAACAGATCTGAGAGATTCTGATAGATTCGTATCTTATATATATATATATATGTTGTATCTTGTAAAATCTGAATCTTAGGTCTCCTAGATATCTTAAAATCTGAATCTTAGGTCTCCTAGAAACAGATCCAAGAAAACAGTCTCTCCAAACAGCATCCAAGAACTGTCTTCATACTGTCCAAACATGTTTGTGCCATTCTTCTTGGGTCCTTCCCTGCAGAATTTCATGCGCTCACAGAATTGGCGACTCTAAATTCAAGGTCTATGCACTAAGTAATGTTAACAACTTGGGTGTCAAACAGGAGGCCAAAGACTGGTGTTTTCTCTGCTGGAAAGGATAACCGCTTCCGCTGGCAGGGACCCTCCCTTGAGGGGCCCCTGATTCGGAGCATCCCCAGTTCAACGACAACGCTAATCTCTCTGGAACATCGTAAAATGTTGTAACTCCCAAGTCAGTTGAGATACTCAAACATGAATATATCAAGTGGCCAAACCCACCCTATCACTGGAAAATACCCGGGGTCAATTGTTTCTTGCTGGTCGAGAGAGAGAAACTGGCCTTGAGACAGTGAACCCACTTCCCCTTGGAGATGCCCTGGCGGTGAGCCTCCCGGGCGGTGTTGAGAAGTGCGGTGGTCAGATCTTGCCCTTGACGTGGGAAGTGCTTCCTCAGCACGGAAAAATTCCCTTGGCCAAAGCAATGGGCTGACCCGTATTTGCAACTCAGGATTAATCATGGCTAATGAAGTTGTTTATCACCGTTGGATAAGAACCAACAATTGCCCGAGGTTGTACTCTACTATCTTCTACTGTCTGATAGTCACAACTATCAAATCACATGCTGAGCAATCGGTTCATGGTGTTCTAATGCTAGAGTTGGTACTAATTGTGTATATAAATAATAGTCATATAGCCATGGCTAATAGTCAACATCATTATCAATAAGCATTGTTCACCATCACGGGATCAGAATCGCAAATGACCATGATCAAATGAAAATATCAACCCTCATTTCCCATCAGCAACCACTATTCACCATCATGAATCATCCTTAAGCATCTTCAGCCACAAATAAACGTGGATGAACCATCGTTAACCATTCTAAACTACTAAATATTCACCATCAACTGAACTCACCTTCAACTGAACTGCCCATCAACTGACCATCAACTCATCAAACTAACCATCAAGTTCATCACCATTCACCGGTGTTCACGGTTGTCAACGTCACTCAAAAACCACGGCAATCCCAACTGCCACCTGGTCACGTCGCCACGAGCGCATATTGCCCCGTGCTCCGACACAAGTGCCCAAGGCCTTGGGAGTTTCTGGTTGGTGATTCATTTGGGGGGGCTTAAGTCAACTTGGGGCGCCCCTCCAGTTCTCACCCAGTTGATCAACGATTTATAGTAACAAACCGACCATATTTGATCATTTTTGGATATTTGTGGCTTGTGGGGGTTCCTTATGGCTTGAGAACCCACCAGTTGGAAGATCGATTTCCGTACAGAAGGGATACCCAGCGTCACGGGTCAAGCTGTTCGTTTCCAGGAGTGTGAGGCTGATTGACTGGAGAATGGTGGTGAACTTGATGATTGGTTGATGCTATTCTTTATCTGATGGTTAACTGATGCTTGACAGTAGCTTCGGTTAGCTGATGGTCAATTGATGCTTGCTAAGCATCATTAACCCACTTGTAGCCATTGTTAGCCAGTTAGCACCACTAATCAACCATCATTGCACTCCTGCAAACCAACCTGGGAGTCGAAAATTCCACTATTTAGGCTTTACCTCTAAAAATGGTGATTTTCATCGCAACCAGGTGACGGCCAGAGGATAACCACTACGAACCACCCCTGGCCGACTCAGCGCCACGCCACCGATGCAACTGCCCGCGCCTCCCCGCAACCAAGGAGCTCTCTTCAGCGAAGCCTCGACCGTAGGTGGGTGCCGTGTCGAAGAAGTAGGAACCGCGACCTGCGGCGCTTCTGTTGGCGCCTTTTGGTTTTTGGGTCGTTGACAAAAACAGTTGGTTAACCAACCATCATTGGTTAGCAAGCATCATTGGTTAACCAACCATCATTGGTTAGCAAGCATCATTGGTTAACCAACCATCATTGGTTAGCAAGCATCATTGGTTAACAACCGTCATTGGTTAACAACCATCATTGGTTAACAACCATCATTGGTTAACAACCATCATTGGTTAACAACCATCATTGGTTCACGGTCAACCAATAATCATCATTGCTTAACCAATAAGCATTTTTGGTTAACCAACTGTTGGACTGTTAACAAAAGCAGTTCATAACAGTTGGTTAACCAATGATGGTTGTTGGCTTTTGATAATGAACAGTTGGTTTTTGGTCATCGACAATAACTGGTTGTTCAATTAGCAGCCAAGTGACAAGTGGTTATTGGTCATTGACGGTTGGTTATTAGTCATTAGTCATTAACGGTTGGTTATTCGTCATTAACAGTTGGTTATTAGTCATCAACTATTGGGCTTTAGTCATGAAGAATTGGTCATTGGTAAGAATAAATAACGGTAGGTCATTAACCAATGATTAACCAATCATCAACCAATGATTGGCCAATAATCAACCAATGATTGACCCATGGTTAACCAATAATTAACCAATGATCTGTTAATGACTAACAACCTATGGTGGTTGTTGGCTTTTGGTCACTAACAGTTGCTGATCATTACGACTTGGCGACGCTTGATGCTTGGTCACTGGTTTTTGGTTGTTGACCGTTGGTTACTGGTTTCTTGGTCATCATCAGTTGTTGATTGCTATTGCTGATTGATAGTGGGTGGTCATTGACCGGCTCTTATCGGTGTCAGTATGTATCAGTTATCAATAAACCAGCTGGCTCTACTATTGCGGTATCCAGTTGGCTCTTGCTATTGGCTATTGACAACTCAATGTCAGCCTTTGGTATTGGTTGTTTGCGGTCATTGGTACCGGTTTTTGACAACCGGTTGGTTGTACTATTGGTATACCTACGACTGTTATTGGATGTTATTGGCAAGTTTTGACAATAGAAACAGTCAAGAGTTGGTACTGCTGACATCTGCTGACAATATCAACTTGGCGTTGGAACTCTCGTCCTTTCATCCACGACTCTTGCATTATCCACTGGTTGGTAACAACAACGCGGCAGGTTTACCTACCAATAGTTTGTACATCATTCCAATGGTTGGTGTCTCCCTTGGTAGGTGACTGGTTGGTATATCCAACTGGTTAGTTTATTGATTTGTTATCAACGGATTATCAGCAACCCGTTGACATCATATTTATGATCTTCACAGGGAATCAGTCCAGACAGAACCTCCGCACACTGCACTTTTTCTTACCCGGGAGCATGAGAAGGACGGCAAGTTTCCTCCCCCACAAAACAGGGAAGCCAGAAGAATCCAACACCAAAGCTATAGATTTTGATTTTTGGATGCTGTCCTTATGTCTTCATGGATGATGCTTTGCTATTTCGATCAGTTTCGCACTCCCACAGATCACAGTTTGGTGTTTAACTCCAAGGAATCATTTGGACAATGGGCTGGGGACACAACCTTTCACAATCTATGAGCTGGGTATGCTTCAACACCCCTAAATTGGAGAAATGAACACCCCGCCAGCAACAGAAGTCGGTTTGTTTTTGACATATTTCTGGTGTATAAATAGGGTGGGACACACACTCAACTGGGAATATCACAAGTCACCAGCCGCATCGCTTATCAGGGGATAGCGCAGCCTGTTCGAATCTGGATGGCAGTGTCCAATGCAACAAGAAGCGACACTCATAGCTGTGAAAGTCAGCTGGCGCGTACCTAGTATGGGTGAAAAATAAATGATGGGTATCCTCGACCTGCCCCAGTTGCCTGCACATTTGTTTCAGAAGAACCAGTGTCGTGTGTGGGTGGACAAACCAGTAAGACAGGATGAGCTCTGATGACTGGCATCTCATTCACACGGATGGAATGCCGGTGTTCTGCAATGATCCTTGGTAAAAGTCCCAAAGCAAAGGATGTATTCTCACTTGGCTGTGAGTCAAAACCCTGTACCCCTGGTTCCCCCTGATTAACCATTGTTTTCCCTATTATTGTTGGTGATTATCTCCCATTATTGGTTGCTTAATATTGACCCACAGCCACTTGTTTTCGCAATGCGGGAAACTGCAAAGGCGGGTGGCGTATTTTCGTTTTTCGTTGCAGGAAAGTCTCCTTGGTGAGGGGACTCCCCCATAGTTGCTACACATAAAATGCTCTCCCACCTATGATGCAAATCCATACGTGTAAAGAGAGAGAGAGAGAGGAGTTGCTATATGCCTACTATCGTTGTTGAAAAAACTATGTCTATTCATAACCACTACTAAACCACTAACAACTAATTCAATCATAAGGAACAATCAGTTCATACACAATGTATATACTACTATACTTCTTCACACTTCTTCACAAGCACCCTCTGGCTGTCCACTTCCAGCTTAGTTTGCCAGATTCACCAATGTGTTCACTGCCCAACTACTATCAACTATAGTTGACCACCATGATTGACTATCAACTGGTTACCATTATCAACCACCATGATCAACCACCACTAGTAACCACCCTCATGAACCAACCTTACAAACCACAACGTACTACTCTACTCTTCCATCTGAATCAGTCCCCCCATGAGAGACCTACGGCAGCGCTGAAGGCTGCTGCCACGGCCTCCTAGCGGTGAAGCTGGTAGGAGCAATGCTGAAGGATGGTTTATAATGGTGATGAATCAATGTTAATAATGATTAGTAGGGGTGCTTAATAGTTGATACATGTTGATACTGATGGTTTATCATCATGGTGGTTCATGAGGTGGGTAACTACTATTGAGGCTATTAACCACATTTAGTATTAGCCTAAAATGGTTGGTTAATCAACTATTTTTCTATAATTCTGGTTATTTAATCAATGTAAATCATGGTCAATAAGGGTGGTGAATAATAGTTGATGATGGCGGTTAATCACGATTCATAAGGGTGGGTAGCAATAGCTAAGCATGGTGGTTAGTCAGGTGAAGAATGGCGGACAATCATGGCTCACAGTACTTGATCCTGGGTAACAACCACTAGTGAGCGGCAATAATGGTACAGAAGAGTTCATCATCGTGAATAATAGATGTTCAAGAAGAGATAATGCTATGTATGTAGATGTGTTTTGAACATGTTTGATGATGCTTCAGACAAAAATTGAAGAGGCTCAAAGAGGATTGATTATAGCTGATGATGCTTTGGTCATGGTCAATGATGGCTAATAATATACGATTCAACGGTCTTCCCAATAGTTGGTGAGGATTAGTGACGAGTCCTGGCTAATGACGTTTCATTCATGATGGTTGATGGCAGTTGATACCATGTGATACAGGTAAATGATGGTGGACGATGCTCCATGCTGGTTTTCCATGGATGTTTGACTTATTGGTTGACAATGGTTGGTTATGGGCAGTCAAATCCCGCCATTGGCTTGCAAATGTTTCTTCAACCCATGATAGGAGGTTTCTTGAAATGCACGGTTTATTACCATAAATGAAAAGTGTAAGGATGATCTGAGGGTGGTCCTATTTTGAGAACCACCCCATAGGTATATATTCAGGTTTTGAGGCCACACTCCTATGGCATGAGCTAGGAGAATTCCCCTATGGTGAATGACGTAACAGAACTTTTGACAACTTATTGATTGACAACTTGTCACCATATCCACCCATGAGAGGGTGTCACAACTGCTGCACCCCCCCCCCCTCAAAAAAAAGCAAAAAATGGCGGTTCCCCCGGGAGGAAAAAGAAAAGAGGACTGATTTGCCCAGGGTACACATGAGCTATGGACATGGCTATACCCATAATGCTACTTGTTGATCAGGATCCCCTGATGATCAAGCATTTTCAACCACCTTCATTCTTGACTATGGCTCATCATTACAGTAACCCGTTTAAGCATAACTTAACCAATACTATTTACACGTCATTAACCATGTATTTCCCATCATTCGCCATCATTACGCACAATTCACCATCGTCAACTATCATTCACCAGCTATGGATATACCAATTTTGAGGAGACAGCTGAAAACCTCAAATTGTTTCCAACTGATTGATGCGTTGCTGATTGCATCGAACAGAAGTCATGCTTATCGCAGTAGAAATGGATGCAGATGCGCATTCAGACAAATACACATGCATGTGTATATGCGTATATGCGTGTGTGTGTGTGTGTGTGCGCATGCTTTTGACAGTATGTAGATATGATACGTATCAATCTGCCTTGGGCTTACCCATCTTGTGCTGGTCTTTCTAAGAGCTGAAGCCAGCCATGAAAGATACCCCTATCCTGCCCCCACTCCAATTCAGCTTCGAAAGAAGCCTTGCTATTATCATATCCTGCTTGCTTGAAAGATTATGACATGTTACGATAAGCCCCCGCCCCCCCCGGCGCTGATAGGCTATCATGATAGCCACACCCTGACCCAGCTCCTCTCCCCTAAAGCAAGGGCCATGTATTTTGGAGAGCATTTCCTCTATTCGGAGTCACTGTAAACATACAGATCGGACATTTTCATGGCAAAGCACCAATGAACTACATTTTTTCCACACCAATGAACTACATTTCTTACATGGCAATACCTCCAGGGATCTCTTGGGTATCTGGATGTAACAAAACGACATTCTCAAGCAGGAAACTCCCCATGAGAAGCATCGATCAGCTGCCTTCGCTCACCTGCCGGCGCCGTGGCTTTCCCATGGCGGCTGCCGTCCTTGGCAGAGTGGCTTCCGGCACGCAGACCATGCCCTGGCGGGAAAAAACGATGCGTCGCAGTTATTCGGGGCGAGCAGCACATGGCTGAGACTCTAAAACGGGCTGTTTCTTTAAATGATTTGTGTGGTTGACTTGATTTTTATCAACTCTCCCATGGTTGACTTTGATTATGATTGTTGATCTTAAAAAAATGGAACACCCAAGAGATCCATATGGGTGTTTCTTGAGCCATTGGGAACCCCTGGGAACCCCAAAGATGGATGGCTTATCACGTGAAATTGATCAATCAATATCAGGATGATTTGTGGATACCCCATTTTGAGAAAACACGATATGCTTCATTCCTGTCTTCGTGAGAAATTCATTGGTTCAATCATGGCTAGTTGATTCATGAACCCATGGTTCTACAAACAGCTGGATCCCCCATGAGACGAACTTCCAACTCGGGGTTCTTCAGGGAATACCACAGCAAACAGAGCAAATACGACATCAACCATCATGGGAAAACTAGGGTTGGTTCTGCGTTGTATCCGAATAGTAAAAAACAAGGATCATGGGAGATAATATTAAGAACCCATCATCTTTCACGGTAAATCAGCTTCTGGTTGTGAAAACGCTGGTGGTTCTTCTGGCTCTAGCACTTGGAAAAAGTGTTAAATAACAACGATGGTTTGCTCGTTCTGGACATCGACCAGTCCCCATCCTAATGGGCGTTCTTTGGGGCTCTGCAAAAAGCGACTGGGTGGGAAATTCCAGACACTTTTTTGCAAGACCGGTGCTGGCACGGTTTGAGACTTTACAAAAGTGGCGGGTCACATGAGATGTGACAAACCAAACCACCTCTTTGGTTGCTACTGAGAAACCAAGCACCCTCTGGACACTTGGTTTCATGTGCCCTGCTTCTACATGTCGCAACCAATGCTGTCTAACTGACCGGGTATGAACATCCCATTCGCGAGTGTGCACTCCAAGTGTGAAGCCTAATGAAGAAATCCAGTGAGCCAATTGAGGTTGGTGGCTAAATATATTGTTCAAGGACCTTCAAGACTCTAAGCATCCCAGCTGTAGGATTTCTTCCATCAACAGTCTCTCTTCTACTGCAGGTGGTGTACAATCCACAAGTTGATTGCCTTGGTAAGTTACATTGGATGGCAAAGGAGATCTGATCTCAGCACCACGGTACTGTTTGGACTCCGTGTGGTTAAGGATGGTGAACCTGTGCCCTTGTGCGATGCGTTGCTGGGTTGCGGCTCAACCGGTCAAGCAGGCGGCATCACTTTCGCTGTCTTGACCAAGATGATCAAACCACCCCATGTTTGAAGGCAAAGCACCCTGTACTGTACCTGTTGCGGGAAAGATTGTTTTTTCTAAAAATAGGGGACACCAAAAAATGGATGGTTTGTCACTATAAATTGGTAATAAACTGGATGAGTTGGAGGTCTCCCATTTTGAGAAACCACCTGATGGTGTTTATGAACTGAATTTTAGGCGCACAAAAAAGGCAGTGGGGTTTCCGCTACAATCGCAGTCCGAGTTTCAACAACTCAGGTGGGGTGAGCACGGTGTGGCGCATGCTATCCCGCTCCAGTTAAATTGACACTGTTTCTCACGCCGAAATGGACCCCAAAAATGATTGGTTTACCGGTATAAATGGCGTAATATGGGATGATACGTCGGCTTTGTGGAGATCGAAATGTGCTCTTCTGGAGTGGCCCCGCCATACGACACCACTGACACCTGCTTCTAGTTACATCGCACCGGGTTCGCATTTCCCAAGCATGCAGGATTCAGAACCGCCCTGTTTCGACTATGCTCGGGACTACCTGAACAACATCGTCATTCAAGAACCACCATCTCGTCGATGAATTTATCACTAAGATCACTCCACTAATTATCAACAACTACTTACCATCATTTTTCTGTGTTCACCAGTGTTTACCATCATTCACAACCATTAACCACCCCTACTCATCATCAAGGATCATTCGCGAATCATGAATCGTTATTAACAGGTTTTCATCGGTTTCCCATCTGTCATTACCCATCAGTTAGCCATCGGTTGACCATCGGTTAACTTTCAACTGACTTTGATTGACCATCACATATAGCCATTAGTAATTAACCAGCGAAAAACATCACCAAACATTAAAACACAAACCGTTAATCGCCATGAACCATCATTAACAAGAATGAACCACCATGAGACCTTCACAGCCCCCAGCTTCCAAGGAATCGAGCCCGACGCCACCGAATGAGTCATTTCCCCAGGGCCAAGTGCCGACCTGAGCCGCCAACACCCTTTGGTGACCACCATGGTCAATGACGGTTGATGGTTTCAATCCCTATCAAAACACGCCGTGTGTTTTCAAGAAGCTTGGTAATCCAGGTACACGCGCATGCGCGCGAAAATGGCTCGCATGCGCAAAATATTTTTGGCAAATGTTTGAAATGTTGATCCATATGTTTCATTGCGCATAACAAAATGTTTTGCGCTAAATATTTTATTTCCAAAAATTGAGAAATATATGTTATATGTTTGGAATTTGTTTGGGCGCATTCCCTGAGGGCACATGGTTTCGCGGAAGGTATATGGCCATGTCATGTCATAAGACTCGTTATGTCATGCCCCCACCTGCTACTAAGACATGAGAAACTTGATACCATTACAGCATTCCTGGTGGCAACTGCTCCCCCGTTCAAGGGATACTGGCCATCATCACCAACCATCCTGAACCAGCAAATGCCCTACGGATTGTGAATAGTAATCAATACAAGAAAATTAGAGGGAAATGGGGCGGTAGCGACAGATTGAATAGGGTGTCATATGCCGTGTTTCTCCACTGATCCACTGTTATCTTATTTGCGACGCGCAATGAAAAGAGATTCCAATAACATCAAACACCCTTAGCCACCATCAAGCCATCATGGCAAGGTCCCCGAGTGCAAATAATACGCGCCATTACATATAACCATAATCAATCCATAGTGCGCTCAGAAATTTTTGACTATTAAGCAGTTGCTGATATGATTGCGCCATTCATATTATGACTGCTATCGCTAGCATCAAATCATTAACCATCAAGCAGCTGATCCCTCAATCATCCCAAATCAACATGTTACTACGTCCACTCCCTTTCTGTCTTACATGTAATCCATCATTGGGGCACCAGCCCAAGATGGCCTTCACCAACGGTCAACTAATATGCGATTTTTTGAGCGCCTGACCACGTCTGATCATGTCACATCAAGTTTCGGTTCTTCCGCGTCTTTAAGGACAGCACCGGCTTGACGTTGGTGGCCTTTTTGTTCCCATGCATTCCGGCTGCAAGAATCAAGTCATCGGCTTGGCCGCTCTTAGCGCCTTCAAAAAACCACCTGGGGGCGCAAGGCGATGCGCAATGAACGTAACTAGCTCGGGCGGGGGCTGTCGCTCCATGTGGGCCGCGATCCCCCTCTGCCCTTGACCGGCGTCCGAAAAATCGCTCCCCAAAAATTTTACCGGCCTCGACGGACAACCGGATCCTAGCGCCAGGCAGCCACACTTTCCCGAGGGAAAGTGTTTGTGATCCGATTTCCTCTTCCAATGCCTCCACTTTGCATCCATCGCAGCGTGGCGGTAGGCGCCAATTTCGATCGCGGCAAGGAGATTCCGTCCTACCGCGGATCTGGCGAGTTGTCAAAAACGCGTTGACAACTTCGTTCTGCTATCGCATACACAAACAACGCCCCGCACGGGCATCGTGCCCACCCGCAACATGCACGACGCAACGCTTGGCAAAGATTCCGCAAGAACCTTGCTCAGCAAATTTTTCACCCGGGTTTCCACATCAGCGAAAACCTGGGCGCCACTTCCCTCAGGAAGCGCTTCGTCCAGCTTTAAAAACCGTTGGTGAACCCGAACAGGTCACCGTCATAATCCGCATTGCTGATTGAGCTCGCGCCTTTGCCCTTTTTGGAACAGATCAACGCGTTGGTCTCCAATCTTTTGGCACGCTTCGGGGGCTCTTTGGCCTCCCAAATCTGTACGTCCCATGCCTGGGCGCGTCATGGGGTGGGAAAAAATTCGAACGGCTCCAGCCAAGCCTCATTTTCCACGATGATGTAGCACCGTCGGTCCTGCAGCGGAAGACCCGTACATTCGTGTTCGAAAATTGCCTTTGCAATGGCACCCGGCGTTCGAAGAAACCAGATAAACGCTCTCTTGCAATCTACATGAGGCACGGTATTTTATCCGACAAGCCGAGTTCGTGGGCAGACAGCGGGCGAATTTATTGCTCACATGCTTGCTCCGGCCTTGCAACAATGACAATCACAACTCATATTCTGGAAACAGCCTGTGCGGTTGCAGTCCCTAAGGAATATTTTAATCATTCAACTAATAACAAAAAACACAATTCATGTCACACTTTCCGGCCGCCCTGCTTTTCTGTCCTCCAATTACCGGTCTTGTCCGGGATGTAAAGCCCGCACCCGGACCAGCCGTGGAAAATCAAGACTGGGCGCTTATTGCGCCGCCGCATGAAGGCTTTGAAGCGGCGCACCCCAGGAAGAAAAGCATCTCTCGTTCCTGGGCCAGTTGCCGTTCCCAACGAAAAAAAAATAGTCCTGAAGATGAGAACATGTCATGACGCCGGCAAGATAATTGAATGTTTTTTGCTGGTAGTGGAAAAGAGCACATGGGGGTCTGATCAAGCGCGAAGCAAAACCAGGTATTGAACAAATTCCCCCATGCTTTTGTTCCACAAACCGGAATGAAAATAATCTCGCGAAATGCTATTTTTCTGTTTTTGTCGCCTGATCTTATGAGCCCTGCTACGCCATGTTAATCACACGGCGCCCATCCGCCTGAAGCGCGACGCGCCTTTGGGAACTGCATGGCTCGACACAGCAAGGGGGTGATCTTTCAAGTAGTAATACTAATAATACTAATACTAGTAGTAGTGATAATAATAGTTGTTGTTGTTGTGGTAGTAGTAGTAATAATAGTAATAGTAGTAGTAATAGTAATAATAATACTAGTAATACTAATAATAATAATAATAAAAATAAAAATAATAAAACTAATATTAATATTAATATTAATAATAACAATAATAGTACTAATAATATTAGCGATAATAATAAAAATCACAAAAGTAGTAATACTAATAATAATAAAAACAATAAAAATAATAATAGTAATAGTAATAATAATGAAAATAATAATAAAAATAATAATAATAATATAGTAATAATACTGGTAATACCATTAAAAAAATCGTAATAGTATTAAAAAAAATAATAAGAAAAAAATAATAGTAATAATAAAAAATAAAAATGATAACAATAAATAATAATAATAACAATAATTATACTAATAATAAAAATAATAATAACAATAATAATACTAATAATAAAAAGAATAAGAATAATAATAGCAATAAAAATAATATCAGTAATAATAAGAATAAAAGTAATAATAATAATAGCAATAAAAATAATATCAGTAATAATAATAATAAAAGTAATAATAATAAAAATAATAATAATAATAGTACTAATAATAATAGTGATAATAATTCAAAAAAATAAAAATAATAATAACAAAAATAAAAAATAATAATAGGAATCGTAATAATAGTAATAGTAATAATAGTAATAATAACAAAAAAAAATATGGTAATATTAGTAATAATAATAAAAATAATAATAATAATGACAATAATAATCTCAATAATAATGATAATAGTAATAATAATAATAATAGTATTAATAATAGTAGTAATAATAATAACAATAATAACTAATAAGAATAATAATAATAATGATAATATTAATAATAGTAATAATAGTAATAGTAATCATAGTAGTAGTAATAGCAATAATAATAGTAAAAATAATAGTAAAAGTAGTAATAATAGTAGTATCAGTAATAATAGTATTAATGATAATAATAATAATAATAGAAATAATGATAGTAATACTAGTAATAAGAATAATAATAATACTAGTAATAATAGTAATAATAATTGTTGTTGTGGTAGTAATAGTAATAATAATAATAGTAGTACTCCTTTGCCGGTTTTTTTCTGGTTGCGAGTGAATTGTCCTGGAAAACAACATGCAACATCGATCCCTAGTCAGGCCATGACTGCGAGCCCGGTCATGGTTCTGCAAATGTTGTAGCGGCAAACAAATATTGAGAAGGTCGGTTCCACTGACAGGTGGCCACAGACACCCCAGTAGAAATTGAAATTAGAAGTTCACTAAAAAAACGCGCTAGAGCCGCTAAATTTAAAAAAGCATCCAAAATATGCCTACAAAAAAAGATAAACGCATTTCAAACAATTGCTGAAACAAAAGTTCGATGCTCTAAGCAAATTCTGGAACAATTGTTCAATGCTTTTACCATTGTTGAAATAATTGCTGAAACAATTCAGGAATGTTTCTTATAATGTCTCCTGCAAACCCTTCACCAGACGCCTTTTGAAAGCAAACAAATTATAGGTGTGGGGTATGATGTTTCAAAAAACATACGCATATGTAACTTGCATCGACACATAAATGGCGGTTTCTCCTGATCTAAACTTTTTATCATAATAAACCATCCATGTTTAGGGGCCCCGTATTTTGAGAACCCCCACATGAGCTCACCAACTAGCCGAAATACGAGATGGGAACTACAAAAAATGTTTCAAACTGCCCACCAATGATGGTTGATACGGTGGCTTGACGATCAAGTACTTGGTTGAGAACAATGATTAAAGTAAGTCAATGATGAATCTACAGCAATAAACCACCCCAATGGCCTACCATATATAGCCCGTGATTTGACATGAAAAATGGGGGTGGTCTATGAATATGGACCTAGCATCAGTCTACCTTTCTTAATCATAACTAGCTGGTCATTAACCATTCACCTCTGCTATTCAGCTA
>VSDK01026695.1:633566-638566 GCA_009767595.1 Symbiodinium kawagutii
GACCTGCCAGTTCCTCAGCATTGTGATTTACCACATGGAGGGCGCTATGAATCTCTCATCAAGAATGGTCCTAGTCTATATATAATAGCTATCAATTGCCGGAACAATGATCAATAGTGCCTTTTCATGGGCGATCCAGCGTGAATCACTGGTTGAACCATAGTGATTTACCTGCCATGCGCTTGGTTCATAGCTGGATCTCCAACGAATCAACCATTATCCATCATCACCAGTTGCTTATTCATCATCATCCACTCTTATTGATCATCATCATTGCCATTTCGTAATCACCCACGATTCATTAACATTCACGATTCATTAACCACAACTATACATTTGGGTGTTTCTCAAAATAGGGGACCCCCCAAATCATCCAACGTTAATCATTTATAGTAATAAACCAGCTATTTTTGGGGCCCCCTATTTTGACAAACCACCCCTCAGGCTGCTCCCCCGCCCCGTGCCTCAGGGTGGCAAATCTCCATCAGCTCTTCCCAGGGCCGGCCCGTGGTAATGGCCATCCAACCGAACAATGAAACGATGCCTCGGGGAGAACCCAGGCGGCTCGTTCCAAGGCCCCGGCGGGTTCGTTGCGATTCGCTACCAGTGGACAAGGCCTAGTTGGACAGCTTATACCATAACTGGTAGCCAGTGACCGAAGCTGCCCTGCAGGCCCTGTGTGGAAGAAACTTCTAGTGGATATATGTATATATAAAAAAATATGTTTTTTTCACTTTCATGATGTCCGATGTGACACTCCGCTTTTCAGCTGGGCAAAACCAAAAGACGAAACGTCGTAGCAGCCTGTGAAGACAACAAAATCGAGTAGAAAGATTCCACACTGAAAAAACCACTAACCATGCCCTCAAAGACATATCTCCAACTCCAAAACACCCCAGAATCATCATCCAAGACCTCCCCGAAACCCCCTTCCCTCCACAATCTTCAGAGAAAGCTACCCAAAACACGGAAACGAGTCAGCCCTGGCTTCCCAGATCGGCGCGCAACCATGCTGATGATGCCCTGTCATTACAGTAACCTTCCAGACAATTACCATATGAGTTAATGGACGGGCAAAGCTTACAGTATGATATGAAACATCATTCAAGTAGTTCATGAGCTATAGCAACAATTGATCAGTCATAAATAGCCAATAAAACTGTAGCATGATGAATCGTAATGTTGTTTGCTGAAATTATTGGATATCAATGAATGTTCATAGTGTGCGCATATGTTTTGTAATGATGATTGGTGTTTAAGTTGCAGCGATTCTTAGATCAATGTTGATTGTTTATACATACGTATTGCATGTTATGATGTTCATTCCTGGATCCAGAATTGCTTGTTAACGGTACCATGGGTTAAACTAACAAGTGGATGTGGAGAACCACAATTTGACGAAAACCAACCAAACATGTTTGCTTCTCCGTGTCAAACTGCTAGTGTTACTGAGGACAACAACCATTAATTGTCACCAATCAATCTCAACTACTTTCAATTTCAAATCATGAACTGCCGCTGCCTCAACAGTGCTCACCACTCATTCTGGTGGTTACCTGCTTAAACTATTTCTTTTTGGTAAACCATTCACTAATCATTTTACAATAATCCCTCAGCTGCTGGGTTCACTGCCGTGGTATATCCCCTAGTATTGTTGCTTATTATCGCCTATTATTGACCATTAACCAGCTAGAAATCACCATTGTTATTGGCTGGTTAACTGCTTGACCCATAGCCTGCTGGGTCCACTGCTGGTTGCTCCCCACATCCCGCGCCGCCGTGGTTCCACGGGGGCCCCCCATCTGCCGGGCCGCTGAAGGGCGCGAAGACTGCACTGTGCGCGGCCACGCGCGCCACAGCCGCACTGCTGGGGGACCAGCTGGTGGCAACATGGCGCTCCTCGGGGTCCGGAGGTAGAGCTGCGTGCCATGACAAATGGCTATGCAACATACTAGGGGATATACCAACTACAATGGGGACAATGGTTATTAATGGTTATTAGGAGTAATAAGTGGTTGGTAATGGTTATTCAAACTGTGTATCAAACTGGAGATTGTGAAAGTGGCTATGCGACATGGTTAATGGTTGATCATAGGGGATAATAAGCAACAATACTAGGGGATATACCAACTATAATGGCAATGATTGTTGATGATGGTTATCAATCGACCGGTGAATATTGATGTGGTGAAGTCAACAATAATGGTTGATTGGTTGATACATGGCTATGGGTCAAAATCAACCATCAATAATGATGGATGAGTTCACCAACAAAAATATAGGGACAACGTGCTGGTGAATGATGGGGGAACCAGGGGTAAAGGGTGAACTGACCGGAAGCCATATACGATCCAAAGATGTATGAACATATATGGTGATCTTCACCATGGTTTCTCAAGCCATACGGAACTAACAATGATTAATCGTAGGGGGATAATCACCAACAATGCTGGCTAAACAACTTATATACATATATATATATATACATATATATATAAACACATATATACAATTACTGTCATGGCTGATAAACCAACTAATCATGGTTAATAACCAATAGGGTACATGGTGGTTTCTGAAAATTAGGAACCCCAAAGTCATGGATGGTTGATTACTAGAAATGATTAATTATGGGATGATTTGGGGGTCCCCTATTTTGAGAAACACCAATATGCACATATACTTATAAGTATGTATGTCCTTCATGTGCCCGGCACGGCCCTCAAACAATTTTCATTTAAAGCCAAATGTTTTTTAATTTTCACGTGTGTGTGTCTGTGTGCGTGTGTCCATTTATGTCTATAGAGTTTTGTTTATCGGCATACAAATATACATAAATATATCTGTGCATTTATATTACTGTGCATATCTGTATATATAGCCTCGTCCGACCCCTTGCAACTGCGGAAACCCGAAATGGTATGGCGAGAGCTGTCAATTCCGTGACGAAATTTTGTCGCGGATTTATTTCACGTCATCATCATCATCATCGTCATCATCGCCATCATCATCATCATCATCATCGTCGTCATCATCCTCATCTTCATCATCCTCATCATCATCATCGTCATCATCATCCTCATCATCATCATCATCCTCATCATCGTCATCATCATCATCATCGTCATCATCGTCATCATCGTCATCATTGTCATCATCGCAATCACTGTCATTACCGTCATCATCGTAATCATTGTCATCGTCATCTTGCTCCAAGAGTTTCAAAGATTGTTTCTGTCAGAGCAGCTGGAGGTCTCGCACAAGTTTGAGGACTTCGCCCTGCTGCTTCCAGGGGTCCTTGTCTCCTATCCAGTGACGCCATTGGCTTTGAGCCACGCGTGCGCCCACTGCAACTTCACACGAGGATTTCACACCTCGCAAGTTTAATTTTCGTGATTTCATGCAGCAAGTACACCCCAACGTGGTAGACACGAACGTTAACATGCCCCCCCACCCCCCCACCCCACCCCCACACCCCAACTCGTCCGTGACGTAGCATCCGCATCCACCCCACCCCCCCACCCCAACTCGTCCGTGACGTAGCATCCGCATCATGAAGCAAGTAGAGACAACAGCAAGTAGAGACGACAGCAAGTGGAGTGACGTAGGGGGTGTAGTTGAAATGTAGTTGCAAGGGGTGGGACAAGCCTATATATACATATACATATTATTCAATCTGGCACTTCCCCCCTTCCCCCACTCTTCAAGGGGATGGTGTATGTATGCGTGCATACATGTTTGTATGCATGAATGTATGTTTGCCTGTATCTTCTATCTACCTATGTATGTAGGCATCTACCCGCATACGTATGAATATAGCATGTTTTAGTCGTGTAATGTCATCCTTCCGGGTGTTCTTGATATCATGTTACTAGTTCTGTTGTTGTCACGTTGCGCTGCCGGTGATACAAGTGTTCTCTTGGCCGTGGGTGACTGCGAGTTTGTGTATGCAAATTCGTTGCGCTCACGCATCTGATGGCTTTAGTGGTTACGTGGTTTCAAGCGCGAGGTCTGTTCCAACCAGCTTTTGCATCCACCAGGACAAGTTCAATCCTTAGAGGGGTGGCTAGTTCAAGGTGGGACCCCCTAGTTCTAAGTTGGCAAAAAAAGTTGTTTTCCAAAGCTATTTTCAAGGATCAGCCCACATGGACCACACCTGACATCAACGGCAAGGCTCCATCCAAGCGAACCAATAGTGCTGGCTGATGGCATACCACGAAGCCTGGGCCGACCAATTGAAAACGATGAGGCAACCTCCCTGGGCACCTAAACTTAGGATTTATTACATTTATACTTTTATATCTATATATATATATATGTATATACATATGTATGTGATGTGTGTATAGCTGGTGTTATTTATAGATATAATATGTATATAAATAATGTCATGGCTAATTATATATGGATATTGCATGGCTAATTATTTGGATATGGATATTCGGAGACACCGTTGCCAATAAATGTCTACATCATGGCGAATTCCTCGTCCTCCGAGACTAATAGCTGCATTTTCCATAAAATGGCAGAATAGACCCGTTGAACAAATGGGTGTTTGTCAAAAAAATAGTACGCCCCCCCAACCATCAAATGTTAACAATTCATAGCAATATGCCATCCATTTTTTGGGTCCCCCATGGCTTGAGAAACCCCCAAATAAATGTCCGCTAATGGCCATTCGTTGGCTCAAAAGTCCCTTCTTGTGATGCTGAGCAATGCCAGTCATCACCGGTCATCTAGCAGGAAGCACCATTCATGTTGGGGGTCCAACCCTTCTGACAGGCATGCGGGGGCGAATTCAATCATAATTCACCATAAGGGTGTTTCTCAAAATAGGGGACCCCCAAATCATCCAATACGAATTATTTATAATAGCAAACCCACCATTTTTTGGGTCCATTATATAATCAACCACCACCAGTGAATGGTTGATAAACCACTGAAAATACCATGAACCATTCACCATTTAAGCTTCCAATATGTTGATTAGTAGCTACTCC
>VSDK01026695.1:641066-663989 GCA_009767595.1 Symbiodinium kawagutii
GAATGCTCAGTTCGCATTCGCGGATGGCATCATCAACTTCACATGGTGATGTCTCAGCTGGTGATGAAAACAAATTACACCAGCATAGACCCCAGATAGCGGGTGCATAAACACAAAAAGAATTTTAACAGCATGCATACCAAAGACGCAATGGCATTTTTTCAATCGTTGTAAATTACCATGAAATGAAACAGCGCCGCGTTTAAACCTCTGGGACATGAGAGAGACAAGCACGAACAAAGGCAAACATGAAGGAAGACAAAGGCCAACGGAGATGAACATGCAGGGAGACAAGCATGAGCAGCGGCAGGGCAGCGGCAGCAAAGCGCCGATCCAGAGCCACATAAGGAGAGACAAGGAGACATGGGGAGACCGACAAGCGTAAAGGGAAACAAAGGCCAAGGGAGACAAATATAAAGGGAGACAAGCATGAGCAGCGGCAGCAACAAAAAGCGGCGATCCAGAGCCACAAGGGAGACAAAAGGACACAACAGGGAGACAAAGGGGAGACAAAGGGAGACAAAGGGGAGACAAAGGGGAGACAAAGGGAGACAAGCATGAGCAGCGGCAGAGCAGCGGCAAACAAAGCGCCGATCCAGAGCCAGAAGGGAGACAAAGGGGTGACAAAGGCGAGACAAAGGGAGACAAGCAAGAGCAGCGGCAGAGCAGCGGCAAACAAAGCGCCGATCCAGAGCCACAAGGGAGACAAGCGGGAGACACTTGGGAGACAAAGGGAGACAAGCATGAGCAGCGGCAGAGCAGCGGCAAACAAAAGCGCCGATTCGAGGCCCTACCATAGAGAAGTAAGAACCCCTTATTATAGCTTGTGGGCTATCTGGGGAAAAAGCCGATGTCTTTCCAATCGGCGAGAGAGGTGAAAGCAATGCTTTATCATATAAATTGACCCAAAAAGCAACAACAGTTCTAATTGTTTGATGTAGCTTCTTTTCGGGTCGGTCATGGATCCCCCGTATTGGAATGGAGTTCCCATCCTCACAGGGTTACCATGGTACTCCCCAAGGTCTCTCCAAGCATTCCCTCGGTTTCACATCCAAAAGTTTGAATTTGCCAAATAACTATAGATTCTCTTATAGCAGTATGTTATGTTCTCAAATACTAAACATCCAACAGCGGTGGAGGAGATTGGAACAATACTAGTCTGAAATAAGATGCGATAAGGCTTGTCAAAATAGGTGGTAGTTACCTAGGAATCCGATGTAAAATATGTTGCTACCGGACGTTGCGACAACAATCAGTGTCAAACTTGTGAAGTCCGGAAAGTTCTTCCCCTCAAAGGACCCCACATTGCTACTAAGGAAATTTCCCACTGATACCTCATGGGTGTGCTTTTTACAAAGCATTATTGACCTCAGACCAAATATGCGGTTTCCTCGACAATGAAAGTGGGCAGCTTCTTTGTCAACCTTTTGAAACATGCATCTCAATCAACACTTTGCCAAAATTGATTGGTTTCCCTGCTCAACACAATAGGCTTAGTACCGATTGAGGGTGCTCGCATCGCTTCCTGTGCCAAGCTGCGCTGGCTCCTTTTGTGGTCAATGGCCGGCGTTGCAGCAAGGCAGACAGCTCGGTTGCCAGCATCAGCACCGTTGCACCATTGCAATCGGCTTGACCGTGTAAGTGTAACGATGACAACACTCTGGCAGACTAAGCTGCTTGAGTGGAAACTCCACCATAGAAACGGCTGATGTACCCCAAAAATGGTGTTGTTTCGTTGCCAGGTAAGTTTACCCGGGGGTAATAGTGTCATATGATGGCCAAGTATCTACTCAGTACTCTATACGCACTTCATATAGTCCATGACATGGCCGTTGATTCAGTAACCCAGCCCTATCTCTCTATTGATAGCCAGGAATGTTGGTCGCTCCTCAGGGATTCCAAATTCGAGTCTGAAAGTTCCAATGGTCTTTGGGGATGGCTCGAAACGAAGTGTGGATCGAGACTGCGCATTGAAGTCCAAAAAGAGTCCCTGTAGAGTTCCAGGTTTCGTTGAACTTGATGCACAAATTTGCTCCTAAGTGGATTATGATCACGCTGAGAGCAAAGAGGCGTTTGTCACTCGGCCTGCCGGTGTTGCTGACCTCCGGTCCAGTGGGGTAGAGAGATAGATATACATATATATATATATATATATATTGTCAAACATCCCTTGTTTGCCCTGGAAGTGTTGGTGCCGAAAGCTGTCGTATCTCTCTATCGATCTACGCAAACCTGCCTTGAACGGATGATCAAGCGGTGGGCGGGAAGTGGAGCCAAACGGTGGAGAAAACAGGGTGAAGCAGGGTCTTCCAAGGTTTCAGTGACTAACTTAGAGGGGCTAAGTTTACATTGGTAGCGGAGCCTCCATTGGCGGAGGCTTCTAGGATTACCCCCCATTGGTCCCTATCTATCGGAAAAGGGGAGTGGAGTAGGTTAGGTCAGGGTGACCTTGAATTTGTTTGCATTGACATACAATTAGGACTGCATTTCACACCCGTAGATCCTTGCCATGCCGTCGGGGTCTGCTGATGAGCGTCCGGGAAATTCCTTGTGGACGATCCTCCCATCGTTCGACCCGGCCACAGATGATCCCAAGGAGTATGTGGATAAAGTGAAGTTTCTTCATGGTATCTGCCCGGAGAAGGATAAAGCTATGTTGATTCCAAGATTGGCGATGTTGATGAAGGGAACGGCTTGGGCGCAGATCAAGACAGCTGATGCGAGCAAGTTGTCCGATCCAACTCAAGGTTTGAAAACCCTCCTGGAAGCAGTGTCGACCTGGGAAGAAGCGGCCGAACATCAGACCTATGAAAAGTTCGAGAAAGGAATCTACAAGGTGGTTCAGAAATCAGATGAAACCACAATGAGCTTTGTGAATAGGCTCAATGTGGCCTTTGCTGAGATGGGTGAGGTGTCGGTCAAGGACATGAAGGCTTTCATTCTTTTGAGGCAGAGTTCGCTGGCTGCAGATGACAAGAAAAAGGTCATCTCGATGACGAATGGTGTGTTGGCCAATGACAAGATCGAGCAGGCCATGAGATCTTTGGCTACCCGTGTTCTTGGAGGTGCGGCCACCGAAGGAAAGAAGAAAGTTTACCCAGTGAACTTCATGGAGGATGAAGGGGAAGAGATTCACCACACCTGGGACGAGGACTATGCTGATGAGGAATGGGCTTTTCAAGCTTTGGTGGATGCAGGTGACGAAGACGCGCAGACGGTGGCCGATTTTGAAGAGCAGATCCTTGAAGTCCTGCAGGAGAGCCCAGAGTTATCCGTATGCTTCAATGCATACACCGAAGCCAGGGGACGAATCAGAGATCGTCTTCGTTCACGAGGCTTCTGGCCCCCTTCCAAAGGAAAAGGAAAGTCCGGAAAGAAAGGTGGTGGATATGGCAAGGGCAAGCGCCGTCCTCAGATGTCCTTGGCAGATCGCATTGCCTCCAGCAATTGCAGAATCTGCGGCATGAAGGGACATTGGAAATGGGAATGTCCGAAGAAGGGAAGTCATGGAGGCACTTCAACAACGAGTTCCGGAAACCATGCGGACATCAACGTGGCCCTGGAGTTTGCCGGAGGCACCATCCATGACGAGCTCATGACAACGATCCCTGAGGATGCGACTGCCATTTCCTTGAACGAGCTGATCTTCCCGAAGGACCCATTGCTTGAGTGTAGGAGTGTTCAAAATGGACATCCTGTTAATGAAGAATTCATTTTTACTTCGAGCTGCCCATCTCTCACACAAGCCAATCATGGAACATTGAAGTCCTCTCAAAGGTTGTTTTGGGGAACTGATGTTAGGAAGGTAGTGCATGGTTTACTTGCCAGGACTAGTGTCTGTGAGCCCGCTGTAGAGCAGATTTTGAGTGCCGAAAGTGGTTGCCCAGGAATAATTGATACTGGGGCAAGTAAATCTGTGATTGGCCAGAAGAGATTGAAAAGGCTGCTGTCAAGTCTGCCTGAGAGGGTTCGTGACCAAGTGAAATGGGGAAAGTCAGATACGGTGTTTCGTTTTGGAAACAATGGTGTGTTGAGTAGTTTGGGGGTGGTTTACTTTCCGTTTGGTTGCCATTGGATGCGTTTGGAAGTGGTTGAAGGAGAAACACCATTCTTACTTTCTAATGCTTTCTTGAAGGCCACATCTGCTGACATCATTTCTGCCGAGAGTGAACTGCGATTTCGAGGTTTAGGCAAAGGTATTCCACTGAATGTCAATTCCAAAGGTCTTTTCACGGTAGAAATGGCTGATGTGCTTGAACTGTTTTCGAATGCTCATCCGAATGGAAGAGCAAAGCTTGACAGTGATAGGAGTGAAGTCGTTACTTGCACCATTGATGAAAACCAAATGAGTAACTCTAGTCAGAAAACAGATGCAAACCTCTCGATACATGCGGATTTGGCGATGGACAAGACGACAGCAGCCAACGTGGTTCAATCACCAATTCGCGACAATCGTTGTGTTTCTCATCATCGTGATTCGCATCATGGCGTACCCGAAGATGATGGATCCAGAGGATGCTCGTCTCGCTCAGTTGATGATCGAGTCGGAACTCTCCTTCGAGGAAGACCCGGGACTTCAATTTGTGGAAGCCGAGCCCGAGCGCATCCTTCGTCCACCTGGTGTGAAGACCCTGGAGCAATGGGGTCAATTGAAGCTTCCAGACGGAAAATGGGAAGGCAAGATGTTCCAAGAGGTGTTGCGTCTGGATCCAGGCTATTGCAAGTACATGAAAAGCCATACCAAGTTGACCAGTCCATGGGCAATGAACTTTCAGAACTATGTCCGTGCGATGGAGAAGACCAAGGAGGAGAACCAAAGTCAGATGGTGGTTCCACCCAAGAATCGCTCGATCCGAGCACAAGGAAGCACCCGATCCGAGCCAGCTCCCTCGACGGCAACGAAGAGAGCTTCGTTGGAGGAGGACGAGGGCTTTGTGGTGATGGAGCAAGACGATGCGGAGTCTCAGACCAAGGTGCAGATGCTGATGACCCAGATTGCAATCTTGCAGCGGGAATTGGCATCTATTCAGAAGACCAACCAGTAGTATCCAGTGAAGGTCCTCAGGGAGTGTCTCCAACAAGCATTGATGTGAAGTCAATGTCCACTCAGACAGTTGATCCTCAAATCCCTTACGATCAATGTGTTCAGGAGTTAGATCGACTTTGTAAGTGTCTTCAAGAAGAAGCTGATGCATTGTTGGCACTGTCTGAGGAGGTCCATCTTGCTAAGTCACAATTCAAAGAGTGCAAACCGGGAGATTTCAAGATAGATTTGTTGGAAGTGTATTGTGAAGAAAATTCCAATCTGACTCACGTATCATCGTCTATGGGTTTGACTTCCATGAGATTTACCAGAAGGAATGGTGACTTGCGGACCCAAGAAGGTCAAGATGAGCTGTGGAAGATGATTCGACGTTTTCGTCCAAGGCATCTGTGGCTGGCTCCAGACTGCAAAGGATGGGGCAACTTCAGTCGACTGAATTTGTGCCGTGGAAAGATGACCAGGGACAAGATCATGAGGATCAGGAAGGAAGAGCAAGCCAACCTTGAACTCTGTAACGAACTGTACAACTATCAGATGATGGTTCATGGTCATTTTCATATGGAACAGCCCCAGGGTTCAGAGATGTTTTTGCAGAAAGCGTTGAAGGATGTTGTTGAGGGAACCTTGGTGACTGTTTTTGATATGTGTGAGGTTGGTGGTTTGAAGATGCCGGTTGGTAACAACTATCTGAGAAAAAGGACGATTGTAAGAACGACTTCACGTGAGTTCCATGAAAGCTTGGACTCAAGATACTGTCGTGGTCGGCACAAACATCAGCAGATTGAAGGTACCATGCGATACCTTGGCCGTCGAATCAACGTTTCCGAATTTGCCGCTCGCTATACCCGAGGATTTGCCAAGAATGTTTGTTGGTATCTTTTGAGAAGTCGTGTTTCTGGTGAATTGCCATTTGAAGTTGATGAGTGGTGTTTTGGTATTTGGTCCAAGGATGAACAGTTGGCATTTGCTGGGGAAGCGAAGCGACGACGATTGACACGCAATTGGGACACAGCACCTGTTGAAGTCCATCAGAGAAACCCCGAAGAGGCTGGTGGAGATCATAAGAAGAATAGGGGGTTGTTGTTGAAGGATGCTTTCAAGAAGGTTGAGATCAGAGCCCCAAGAGTAGGTACTGTGATTTTGGGGGAAGACAGTGAAATTTTTCAGGATTTTCAACGGTTGTGTCAGCCAATGGTTGTCAGATCAGTGGAACTATGCCGAGGAACGGATCGTTATCGTCTTCCAAAAGGCAATTTTGAACATGAAGAGATTCCACTGAGACAGACATTTGTGGTGCATCGAACAACTGGGAATGTCATGGAATTGGGTGGACCGGAGAGGTGGCATGATCTTCCTAAGACTAAGAGAGCAGTGAAGTCGCAGCCAGCAAGGTTGTGTGTCACAGTGTTTGGACAGACAGTGGAAGGTGCAACACAAGTCCATCAGTCGTCTCAGGACACCTTGGCTAGTCAGCGTGCTAGTGAGTCTGGTATAAAAAGGCCTGGAGTGCCTTTGGATGAGGATCGGGATGGACATAAGAAACATTGCGTCCATGAAACTCCCGCTTCTGAGGGTGAACATCATGAATCTCCAAGTCCTTCTACTGAAAATGTGGATCAAGCCGAACTACCTTTGAAGGTTGCTCAACATGGTCCCCATTTTGCTGCTTTGTCAAAGGAAAATCAAGAATGGATTCGGAGAGTTCATCACCGCATGGGTCACCCCGATCCCGCTCGGTTTGCCATGTTTTTGAAGAGTACCAACGCTGATCCGTCAATCGTATCAGGAGCCTTGGATTTTCAATGTGATGCCTGCAGTGAATCACGGCAGGGCTTTTCTCTTGCACGACCTTCGGCGATCCATAAAGACATTGGTTTTAATGAGGTTGTTGGGTTGGATGTTTGTTCGTGGCGTGATGATAATGGTGTTGAATACAAGTTTGTTCATTTTCTGGATGAAGGAACATTGTTTCATTTGGGTCGGGTCTGTGCAGAGGATACTGAGGCTCAATTGAAATGCTTCGAAGATACTTGGTTGTCATGGGCTGGCCCCCCCAAACAAGTCTATTTGGATCCAGCGAAGGAGTATTCGAGTAAAGCCTGGATGGATTTCATGCAGGGGGAGGATATTCAGTTGAAGATGACGGCAGCCGACTCCCATTGGCAACTAGGTAGAGTAGAAGCCCATGGATCAGTGATCAAACGGATGATTGATCGAATGAATGTTGAGAAGCCGATTACGTCACGAGAATCGTTTTCCCGAGCTTTGCGGCAGGCGTTTACGGCTAAGAACACGATGTCACGTATCAGAGGTTTTACTCCTGAGCAATCTGTTTTGGGGATTGCTCGTAGGCTTCCAGCTTCGGTGGTCACCTCATCCGATCTTTCAAGTCATGTTTTGGCTGAATCTGACGGACCTGAAGGTGAAAGCTTCAGGCAGGGACTCGAACTTCGCAGTGCCGCTCGGCGAGCATATGTCGATGCTGACAACAGCAGCAGTCTCCGACGGGCCCTTCTAAAACGAAGTAGACCAATGGGGACACCGTACGAACAAGGTGATTGGGTGTTGTTTTGGAGAAGGACGGCAGGAAATATGAGAAGGGAACGTGGGCGATGGCATGGACCGGCAAGAGTCATTTTGAATGATCGGTCCAAGGTGATTTGGCTTTCTTTCGGAAGCAAACTGATTCGGGCTAGTCCAGAGCAACTTCGACCGGCCTCTGCGAGAGAGTGGAAACTGGTTCAACAAACCGAAGAGTCTAGGGTTCACCCAGTAGACTGGTTGAGAAAGGTTGGGCATGAAGATTTCTTTGACTTAGGGGACGACTTACCTGGGGTCGATGATTTTGTTGAAGGAAATGTTGAACCAATTTCCGGAAACCAGAGCAGTGTGTCTGAACCTGAACAGGATCCAAGTGGCGAAGACAGTGCTGTTGAAGCATTTCAGAATCCGAATGTGTCCCTTCCGTCGCAGCCGTCGAATGTTCCGCTTCCAGATGCAGCTGATGTTCCCGTACCCGATTCATTGCCAGGGGAGCTTGACAGTTCTGATGACTTGTTGTTTGGTGATCATTGTGAGTTTGGGACAGGTAAGTCAAGTATGGTTTGGGAATTGGATGTTACCCCGGAGGAAACTGGTTTCTTTATGGATTGGTGTAGGTGTTCTGGTGGAAATCAAGATGAACTGTTATTCCTGGCAACAGAAATCCGCAAGAAACGGGTAGAAGTAAAGCTGAAAGATCTTGGTGAACATGATCAGAAGCTATTTGCTGCTGCGAAGCATAAAGAGATTTCCGCATGGCTTCATCACAAAACCGTGAGGAAAGTGGCAAGTGGTAAGATCCCAGAACATGCATTGATGAGGTGTAGGTGGATCTTGAGTTGGAAGGATGCTACAGGAGAGGAGGATCCCAGTCAATTGTCCACTTACGGAAAACGTGCAAAGGCCAGGTTAGTAGTGATAGGGTTCGAGGACCCGGGCCTGGACGAAGTCAGCAATGACGCTCCGACATTGAGCAAAGATGGACGGTCAATGGTTTTACAGATGGTTTCATCGTTTGGTTGGGAGCTGGTTTCATTTGATGTTAGCACAGCTTTTTTGCATGGTCGTGGAAATGGTAGGGAACTGGGTTTGCATCCGCCATCGGAGCTCAGAGAGGCATTGGAAATGTCTCCCGATGATCAATGCGCATTGGATGGAGGGGCTTACGGCAGAATCGACGCTCCAGCACTCTGGTTTGAAGAATTTCGGGGTGAGCTACTGAAACAGGGCTGTACTCAGTGTCCACTAGATCCATGTGTTTTTGGGTACTACTCGGTTGATGATCAAGGTAGATCCAAGTGCCATGGTTGTTTGGGGATTCATGTGGATGATGGGATTGCTGGGGGAGATGATCGATTTCATGCCATGCTGAAGAGAGTGGAACAGAGGTTCAAGTTTGGTGCCTTTGAAAGAAAGGAGTTCAAGTACACGGGGATTCATTTTCGCCAGTGGGATGATGGTAGCATTGAGTATGACCAGATTGATTACATTGAGAAGATCAGTCCTGTGACCATTGATAAGAGTAGAAGGCAACAACCAACCTCTCCACTTTCGACATCGGAAGTGACATCCCTCCGGAGAGCATGGATGCTCAGGTGTTGAGAGAGTGTCTTCGTACTGGGTTCTATGCTTTGGTTGATGAGAGTTTTGCTTTGAAGGAAAGGTTGGATCGGAGGGAGAGAGTCAAATGGGTAAAGAGTTTGAAACAAGAGAATCGTCAGCCAATCGCTACGAGCTTTGCCGCAGATGCCCTCGATGTTGGCAGCTCAAGGAAGATGCAAGATTTTTGGAAATGGAGTTCACCTAATACTTTGGTCCGTGTTCATAGGTCCCCCAGAAATACCAAGTTTACTCCAATTGGGTTGAGAGATTGTCCAGTCGACATCGGTAGTCTCAGTGCTGTTAGAGTTACTGACATGGGGTTTGGGGCTGAGAGTGATTTCTGGGTAGGAACACGTGCATCAATGAGGACTCCTAACTTTTGGACAGGCACTACAACCTTTTATCTCCAGGGCAAGAACGGAAAGTGATTTTGTGTGTGTGGTGTGTTGTTGTTTTTGTTGGTTTTGTTTAGATAGTAAAGGGTGTGTCAAACATCCCTTGTTTGCCCTGGAAGTGTTGGTGCCGAAAGCTGTCGTATCTCTCTATCGATCTACGCAAACCTGCCTTGAACGGATGATCAAGCGGTGGGCGGGAAGTGGAGCCAAACGGTGGAGAAAACAGGGTGAAGCAGGGTCTTCCAAGGTTTCAGTGACTAACTTAGAGGGGCTAAGTTTACAATATATATATATATATTATGTATATTTATCTATTCATTCATGTATTTATTGATTTATTTATATTTATATGTATGTTCATATACGTACATGTGTATACACAAGCAATCAAATGTTCATATAGATAGACGAGTGCATCTAAATACCACATGTACGTGTATGTATAGATATACACATTTACATATGCACAAATATCAGGGACACAATTGTGCACTGTGAAGGCACTAAGGGAAGCTTCTGCCATTTCATGTCGGAACTATAGGTCAAGATTCGGAATCAAAGAACTCTACTCCCAAAAAATTGAGAATGAGAATTCAATCTACCATGTGGCGAACGGCCACTCCTGGGGGCCGCTGGCCCGTATTAAGCCGGGCCAGCGGCCGGGATTCCCTGGCTCCTGGCCTCCCTCCCAACCACCAGCCGGCCTGAAAACCCTGGCCATGGCTCCATCCTGCTGCGGTAGAAGGATTCGAGAGATTACTCCAACAGTTGCCGAATGTAAAGAAGTTGTAGATATACAATGGCGATTCGTGGATTAATAAGGCTGGTTATCTTCCCTAAACCCTAAACCCTTCGCGATTGAAGTTCTGCCTAATGTTCGGATTTATATATACTTGGGGTTTGCGATACAAGATTCAATCGCAATTCGTGGATTAATAAGGCTGTTTGTCGCTGCTGATTTCTTCCCTGCTGGGTAGAACTGCCGTTGACTTACATCGTGGAAGCAGCTAGAGTCCTCAATAGTGGCACGTGTTTGGTCATTGTTGTCACTTAGTTGATACGGGTGTGATTTGCTGTTCAAGGACAAGACTGACAGGTTCAATGTTTGTCCAACCTCTAAGTTCTTCGAAGACAAATATTACTATTCTAATTTAAGTCTCTCCAACAACATTGATACCTGCTTCGAATGACGCTGAAGTCAAAAACCAGCTCATACAATCCAGCTAAAACATGCTCGATCTGCTAAAACCTGATTCATGGCTAGATAATACCAGGATAATAGCTAGTCAGTATCTGGTTGCTACTTAATACCAGGTCAACAGCTACTTCATAGCTAGTTAATAGCTGGTGAATAGCCGGTTAACATATATCTGCTATTAACTAATAATATATCAGCTGCTATAGCAGATTATAGCATGTTATATCACATATAGCCGCTTAACATGCTGCTATATCTGCTTACCGAGCTATGTCTGCCATCGTGGACCCAGCTCCGCCAGTCCTGCAGGGCAGCTGCCAAGGCTTCATCGGCCGCCTGCTGGGTGGGATGACCACCCAGCACATGTGGCCCCACACGTCGCAACCTCGGCGACGCGGTGCCTGCAGGAAGTTCTATGAAAAGTGGGTGACTTCCAAGCGACTTCGGGTGACTTCTACAGGAAGCTCTACTCCTTACAGGAAGTCACCCAAGGCTTGAGGTTCTGAACTTCCGAGCAGCTCGAAATTTCTTAGAACTTCTGGTCATTGGGGCAATTGGTTGAGGGTGGGGCATGACGTGATTCCACCGCAAATACGCAAATACGTAGAGTGGAAGAGAGACAAAGAAAGAGAAAAGAAGAGAGAGAGAGAGAGGGAGAGACCGCGGAAGGAGCAAAACCGGTATCTTACACAGTAACCGATCATGATAGATATCCAAAGCGTATCAACTCGTTCTAGGTGCGACTCTCACTCTCACATGCATGTTGTCGAATTGATCCTGCCAATAAGTCAAGCAAGTTCATATGCCTCAAGCTAACAAACCAAGGTTCTGGGGGTTTCTCAAGGATGATGTGTTTCAAACAAATGCGAATTCAAAATGCCTAAAAATGGAAGGATGCAGAAATATGAGTGTTTCATAGTGTTTCTTTTGCACCTTAAATAAGCCTGTTGTGGGCCTTAAATTGAGTAACTTCACAACAAGGCCTTCCTGGAATGGTTTGAAGTTTGGGATGGTGGATCACTACTGATAACCAATCATCCCAAACTTATATGTAAGTGAACCAATCCCCAGAATCATGCTAGGTTTGGCAACACTACTTATAAGTCATACTGATCACCAATCGTCGTAACCAATCACTATCAGTGGATGGGATCACTACTAGTAACTTATGGCTATGGGTCAAAACCCTGTACCCCTTGTTCCCTTATCATTGACCATTGTTTTCCCTATAGTTTGTTGGTCATTATCAGCCATATTGGCTGGTTCATATTGACCCACAGTCTTATAACCAATCATCATAGCCACTCACCATCGGTGCATCTGGCACAGGCTCAGCTGCACACACATCTCCAGCCCTGAGCGACATGTGCTTCTGTGGGGCGCCTGATGTGTGACAACTTCGGGTGCGGGTGCAATGTGCCAACCTCCAACCCATTTTGGATGTAGGTCAATAGTCTGTTCCCCTGGTGTACCATCATTAACCATTGTGTTCCCTATGATTGTTGGTTAGAGTCCCCATTATTGGTGCTTAAGAAGACCGGCAGAATCCCACAGCGCCGCAACGCCTCAGCCCAGCTTGTCCTGGATATGAATCCACCGCCTGTGTCATGATGGGGCAAATGATTTCAAGATTGGCCAACTTCCGTCCAAGTTGGATATATGGCTATGGGTCAATATTAAACAACCAATTTCATGGGGGATAATAACCAACAATAATAGGGAAAACCATGGTTAATGATAGGGGAACCAGGGGTACAGGGTTTTGACCCTCAGCCATATATCCTTCCGTCAAGTGCGATTTTCCTAGGGAAGGACTACCTGTTGGGGGGAGAGCCGAGATGAACCGACACAGTCACTTGATATCACTTGGCTGATCGTAGCTACCACTAAGGAATGGTCCTAAAACCATTGCGAGTCCCTGATCCCAAACTGGACCTGCATATGACTCTCCTGTTGGGGGATCGCTGGAGCCGTCAGTGGCTGGCTCAACACCAGAAACCTTCGAATGATACTCTTGGCTCACTTGGATGGTATTCTCCATCATGAGTCATCATTCTCAGCCAGTTGCCACCACGATCAATACTATTGCAATGGTGATTAGTACCATGATTAGTCAGGTCAACCAGTATCAAGTATTTGCAATCATTATTCACCATTGACCATCCTCAACCATTATATCTACCACCAATATCAACTTTGGACGATGCAAGACTAGCCATTGTTGGATGGTGGTGGTCCCGCTTGTGAGCTCCGCAGGACAGCAAATGACGTGGAGCCATCGAAATACCTCATCTGTGTCTGCCCAGACTTTGCATTAAATAGTGTTTTCCCTCTCTACGTAACTTGGGTTCGTGGCACACTATCATCAAGTCGTAACTGGAGGATCCACAACCAGAATGAGACGATTATCAAAGTATCGATGTCTTGGAAGATGAGAAATGACCATCACTTAGCATCATAGTAACCAAACATTTAGCATCAAGGTAACATCAACCACTCGCTGTCATGACGAAGCAGATCCTTTACGACTCGGACGATCCGAACCTCCACCAGGTAGCCTTCAGGGGCATGCCAAACCTGAGCGACCAAAGGGCTTCACGACGAGTCAATGATCAACCATGATCAACATGGGTCAACATGGGTCAACATGGGTCAACATGGGTCAACACAATCGCTGGCGTTGTTAACAATGGCTGACAATAAGCCAAAAAGCTGTAATAAGCTAACGATCAGCTAACGGAAATCATGCCTGAGTATGTTAGAGTCTTCAGCATTACATGTAAATAATTCGGATTACTGTAATTAAGCATTGATTTCTTTTCAGCCACGTTTCACAATGATTGATCATGGCTTACAAACCATGGTCAAGCGGTTAATGTCAATGGTTAATGATCTTCACCGACAGCTCGGGATGTATTTACATGGATATAATATATATATACCTATACACATATATATATACATAAACATATATACATATATACAGGCAGAATTATATCCATGCAGATGTCAACATTATATCTATATATATATATATACGGATATAGACACATACATTTACATATGCGTACATCTACATCTACACAAACATTTACATACTATCATATATACATAAATGTGTATATATATATATACATAGGTATACATGCTCTTATGTATATTTTGATGTATTGTGGACATGGCTGCGGAACTGGTTGACCACAAGCAAATCGCGATGTTTGTTTGTGAAGTAACAACAAGTCACCATGTGAGCGGCAGTCAAGGTTACTTCCTGCAATGTGTCACAATCAAAGGTGGAATATTAGAAGATGTCCAAAGCATAATGGCACAATATTCTACTGATCATTATGGTATAAGACTATATGAAAATCAAAATCAATACCATTGGTTACCATCAATCTACCTTTGCTGATGATAATCTTCTACTAGAATCTACCACAATCTGAGGATTAATCTACCATAATCTACCTAAAACACCTCTGCTAATGATGTGCTTTGATGAGTGCACCTCTTTCTTGGATTCGGTCATCAAATGAGATTGGCCGTTGAGCAGTGAAAGCAATATTCAATACCCCAACCTCCTAACCCATTGTGTTGTGGTGTCTTAATAACGCTTCCCATCAGAAGTCATGATACAACCTGTGTAAATGTACATGTGCATGTATTGATCTTTTGTTGTGCATAGGTACATATCTAAAAAGCTCCTACCCCATCTCTCATTTTGCTTGAAGGGGTTCATCCAGAGTTTCTGCTCCCACCAGACCTATCATAGGCGGTGGGAGCCTATCTCTACCAACTGACCTCGCGTCATTCTGGCAAGGAATGAAATCCTTCCGTCCATTAGATGTTGGCTGGACGCCGAATATCCAGCATCATCTATGAAGCTTGACCTGTTTGAATCCAAGGAGGAAACCCTACCATGATACTGTCCTTCATTTCTCAGGATTCCAAACCCACAAGACATCAGAACTTTGCTTTCTGGAATTTCTTTCAGAATGATTTGCTGACTGAAATCGGCATGTTCCATTTCTACTTTCGATTTCATGTTGGGGGTCACGATGGGCCCCCTCAGATCGCTCCGAGCATCCGTGCCAGCGACAAACCAGCACCTTGGGCCTTCACCTGCACAACTCGAAGGCTGGTGACTTTGAACCCATCAATTCTGCCGTCACTTTCCTATATGTGCCTTAGATAAGATGCATGGTGTATACTGATGGTGGGTGCATATATCCATGTATGTAGTAGAAGCATACAAATCATTTATACATCTTTATGTGTATATATATATATACATATATTTATTTATATATATCTATATATATATATGTATATAAAGATGTGCGTGTGAATATAGATTAAAAGTATGCATATACAAAAATACATGAACAACTTCAAGTCATATGGTATGTACTGTAAGTGTGGGTCTGTAAGACGTGCATGCAGTACATATAATGCTTGTATGTTTATACATAGATATATATGTAAATTGTGTGTGTGGGCGGAGGGTTGGGCGCAATTACACAATAAACATTGTATTGTGCATACCGTATATAGTCTTATATATATATATATATCGCTTATGTTTGTGGTCCATGAGGGTTTAATTCTTTTCGGTCTAGCATTAAACTCAGGGCCAACCAAGGTTACTCGAATTACATCTCCATCTGATTCTGTTTGCCAGGGTGCACTATTTTGTCCATATGGGCTCGTGTCGAAATGTTTGTTCCTGAAAACGGTCGTAATACCGTAGTTACATGGGGCTCCGCCTTGTGGCGCAATTGTCGGGGCACCACATCTAAACATAACAATGAACCACACTTTCTTCAGATTTCGACAACTGTATCTAGCGCGGACCTGTTTTATTCTGAGCTGCTAGAGCTAATGTCTGTCTGCTGTGGCAGAAAAGGAAAACAAAGGTCTGGTGAGGCAGGGTCTTGGTCTGCGGGTTTTTTCTAGCGCGGATCTAGCGCGGATCTAGCGCCAGAGGAACGTTTTCACTGGTCTGCAACTTTGGGGAAATTGTGGAGATCATGGATTGCGAAAGTCACCCAACGCATCGAGATAACGACAAGTATCTGGTATAGACATGTTGTCTTTACCAATGAGCTTGAGACTAAGAAGGAAAAAGGCTATGGAGAAGAATCGCAATTGAAAAGGATGCGAACAAATACATGATTCAAAAAAACTAGCGCCAAACAAGCGCGAAACTAGCGCTGACATGGGGGAAAGCAAAATCACTGCATATATACATGACTCCGCCTTGTGGCGAAATTGACAAAACAACATCCACAGTTCTAATATGGTCATCGGAGACTAAAAACCTATCAAGCATTTTTGACCGGATGCCATATGTTGATGAATTCAATCGTGACTTAATCTTACTTAACTCCTGTATTCACTCTCGTCCTGCATTTGCTTAGTGTATTTTCATCATATCCGCAGTATATGACGCACTGTGTGGTGTAGATACGTATGAGTACATATTGCGCATTATTATACAATAAATATAGATACGCATGTCAAATTTATTAAACATGATATGCTTTGCAAATAGAAAGCATATGTGGCGGCACATAGTATGTATGGCATAATGGAGTAAAGAATCGTATGGTAGAGAAGCGTAGTACTGTTAAGTACGGAAAAAAATAGCATGGTACAGTGCACAGTAAGCAGTATTGCACCATTTACAGAGTATGGCAGTATGGCACATATAATACAGTACAATGTAAGATTGTGTAGTACAGTGTAGTATAACGAAGCCTATGGTCTTACATGGATTCACTGGGGCCTAGCTCATGATTAGATATCTGACTTGACCGAAAATCAATCATCTGGAAAGCAAACAACATCAACAACACTTAGAAACACTGAAGTTCCGTGCCTAAATTAGCTGCTAGACTACACCGTGCTGAGGTTCGGAAGATTTCGTGAGCCCACCGTGCTCCCAAATCCACACTTTGACGCACGTCTGCCCCTGCGGACTTCGCCATTGTCGTCCCAATGCCCAGGCAAGAGCTCGGCGCACAAGCCCCATCCGCTGTCATTGGCTGAATGGGAAGAAGTCCCAAAAGACGCGTTTCAAGTGCGTGTCGAAAGGTCCAGCGCTTCTGTTCCATGTTGCTTCTGCCTTGACATGAAAAACGTAGGGGACTAAAACATGGTAATAGCAATCCAAATCCACAACCAACTCCGCAGCCGAATCAAAACTCTGTATGTGTTCTTCTCGCTTCCTGCTGTCCGGTAGCATGTCCAAGTCCTGCGTTAAGTCATTTGCGAAAGGGGACTCCTTCCAATTCTGCAACACGAACAAAATGTAGGTGAAGAACAAAAAGGGAGCACGTGATCCTGACAGATCGAATGGACACGTCTTCGGCAGCTGCCATGCAATGGCTTCCAACAATATCCATGTTGGTCTACCATTGACCAAGCCGATTTTGACTCCTTTGATGGCATCTCTTGCCGCGGGTGTCTGTTCCAAAAAGCGGTTAATACACTCGGAATTCTCATAGAAGTCCTTCCCACCACGGAGCTTTGGGAACTCCTCCGCTCGGGGTTTTGAGACAAGCACAAGGTCAACACTTGTTGTTGCTCCTTCACTGGGTCCAACCTCAAACTGGATGGCTACATTTCCGACGATTACAGGCCCTCTGACGAACCGTAGCTTCTCAAGATGTTGTGCCACCTTCTGTTGGTCAGCCTCTGTGAACGGTTTGCCGGCATGCTTGCTGCTTGGACTCCTTCTTACCTGATAGTCCAAGTCGGCCGCTCCAGCCATTGCTCTGGTTATAGGCCCCACCAGTTCGAAGACAATCTCATTGCCAAGGGCATGGCAGCATGCTCTGATCAAATTGTGCTGAAGAAACTCCATGCTTGTTACGGGTCGTCCATCAGATGCTTTCATCATAAATTTGAATGCATCACGCACCACCTCCGAGTTCGTACGAATGAATTCCAGCCTAACTGACCAAGGAAGGTCTTGCCAAGCATCATAACTCTTTTCAAGAACCTCGGGGATTTTGGGATCCTCCAATCTGATTTGACAACGCCATCGAATCATCGTTCTTCTTCGGCCCCAGCTTCGTCCATGGATCCACCGAGTGTTTCACCGCATTTTGCGTCAGGTGCTTCTTCCTCGTCCTCTCGCTTGTGGCGTCGGGGTATTGGATGAGCATCACTGCATGGGGCCTGGGCTGTTCGGAGTGCTTTGCCCCTCAAACACCAACTTTTGGGATCCTCCAATCTGGGTATATCTCTAGGAAGGCTGTAAAAACACTCTCCCTGGCTGCGCCACACAAACAGCGCAAGTACATGTGGGACTGCCACCCGACCAAAGCGCTTTTGCAGAGCACATCTGCACATGGAGTTCATCGGATACCTGTCCATCCATTTGGACATGCCTAACAAACACCTCACCCTGCTACGTGGGAAATACCGACTGGGAGATCTCTCATCATAAAACAGTATACTTCTTCAATCCTTGAGTTTCCTTAGATGTTCTCAGCTGGACTTCTACATAAACCGCTCTGCCAGGGCTTTGGAACTTTGGGTCAACATGGAGAGACAACATGTTTGTTTACCACCTGAAGGACTCATGCAACACTTTTGAGCCCTAGAACATCCTAGAACAAAGTCACAAGCCTTTCTCGGTCCAATGTTTCAAGCAGGTTTGGTCCGCTTCATGATTCATGAGCGATGATACAGCCAACTACTGTGGTGGCTGATGCTAAATCAAAACAATTGCGGGAGATTCCAGGATGTCCCGAGCACCTTCTGTAGGGCCACAGCTGAAACTATTGCCATGGAATGGGCAAGGCCAAGCTCGGTCCAGCATGTAGGCGGATAAATAGTTCATGACTGAATCCAGCAGTTTGGCAAGAGAAACTTTAGCTCTGGAACTTTCTGCGCTGTCTGAGATCACTTGAACCCAATGTGTTTCTATGCCGGCACCCAGAGAGGAATACAGGACCTCACCAAAAAATCGATGCTGTACCCATAAAACATCCTGACTCAAAACTTCATGAAAAGTAAGGCTCATCGACTAAAATTCTCACACAACTGGGGCTGGTAAGAGCTCCTTGAGCATGGGTCAAGAGCTCGGTTCGCAAATCGCGAAGTTGTGTTTGCTCAGAAAGGGGGTTCCTCATCTTCTGAAATTTGGTAGTGGCAGAGCTGGGCTGGTGGCTCATGGTTGTCAATTGATGCTTACGAATGCTTGATACTAAGGTTGATTCCCATGCCCTCCTGGAAACAAACAGCCAGATCCCATTGGCTGCCTGAGAATAGGAAACTGATCACCCAAGCCCTACTGGAAGGATCAAGCGGTTAGTTTCCGGTAGGGTAGCTGCAAACTGGCAGATGAATCCCATACAAACCCCAGGGCGCTTCGCTTGGAGGGCTGGTTTTAAAGCCCGCCACCGGTGGAGCAACCATCAATCCCGTAGCTGAAATCACCCGCCTTCAAGGACACGGTGAAGCAAGGTCGTTGGATCTCGCGACGTGGCACGGGGTGCACCGTTCATGACCAATGCTTCGGAACCAACCAGACATGGAACTGGATCTTTAGACGAACACGAAGGGCATGCTTCTCGCCATCAGCCGTGATGTGATTACGCTCAGCAATGTATCGTTTGGTTCACTAGCCGTCAAGTCAGTTCATCTGACCTCGGTATGACCATCGTCATTTGTTCGACTGCTCAACACTCATCCAACCATCAAGTACAATCAGGATGGCTGGTTAAATAAGCGTTGAGACTAAGCATTAACCAACCATGCTTAATAGGTCAAATATGAACCATTCAACTGAGTTAATCATGGTCAATCAATCTCTCGAACATTCGCCTAGTGCAGGACTAGCAGCAGAACTGGCCAGCAGCAGAGTGGAGGTGAAGCAACCAGCACCGAACCTACCAACAATTAATCAACCATGACTATCAACCGATTAACCTGATTCAATCCTTCTTCTGTAACCAAGAATCAAAGAAAAACATCATTATTCACCACTACCAAGCACTATTACTACAGTATCTATTACTCATATGCAATACATATGCAATACGAAGCGTTTACCAACCATCACCCCCCCTTCAGCCCCACCTCCAAGGCTGCTTGGTCTCGGAAGGAGGCTGCGAAGCGACGTTCCTTCCAGGGATTTGTTCGAGCGACTCAACTCATTGGGGTGCCCAGGACCAAGGTGGATGGTGGTCGATTGATGATGGTTACCCGTGGTTACCCATGGATACCCATGGTCACCCGTGGTTATCCATGGTTACTCGTGGTTTCCCAGGTCGAAGATGTGAATAAGACCGCAAAGTTGATGGTGTTGTTTGATGATTCGTAGATTGTTGATATTGATGAGGCTTAAGAATCTACACGACGTGAAGTATACAAGGTCATGATACCAATTAATGACGGTGATGATATGTAAAGCTATGTAAAGCAATGGACAAAAACGCAGCTATCAATGCTTTTTTATTTGATTGTAACATGTTCATGGTGGTCGTTTAAGCTGGTTGACAGCTCTGGTCACGCTGATGATGAACCTACAGTTTAGCTATTGTGAAACTATTGCGATTATGGCGATAAAGGTCCTTTTCAGACAGGGCACCACGCCCTGTCTAAATGATGGAGGTGTCCGCTTCTTGCGGTCACCGACCGCTAATGATTGGGCAAACCAACAGGTTGAAGGGGGTACATAGGGATGACCTGACAAAGCAAAGAAGGTAGAAAGGGATTCGTTCCAATGGAGAGAAGAAGAACTGAAGCTAGACGACCAGTTGAAAGCAGGGAGAGAGAGAGGTCGTCTTGTGGCGACCCAAACGGCAGCTGCATCAGATGCACTGAATGGTACACCACTTGGATGCTTACCAAGGAGACAGAACCATCTGGGCCCATGGCCCAAAACAGCTGTCCTTTCTGATGACGATGAACAGCTGGATGATTGGTACCACCATGGCGACAAGCCCATCAGCCCCAAGCCCTGGAGTTGGATGGCCGAGAAGCCGCTTCTTCAACGTTGCCAGCGTCCATCAAGTTTCGACCGCCTACGGCTGCTGGGTAATGATCCTTCAGGGGTAGCTACCAAAATGTGGGTGCCAATGGACAGGTTCACTTGGGGATGCCTGAAATTATCGATGGTTTCTGTCACAACTTGGGATTCCACCATTTGTGGATATATGGTGGTTTCTTGAAATGGGGGGAACCCCAAAATGGATGGTGAATGACTATTAACGGGAAATAAACTGGGTGATTGGCCTAGGGGTACCGCAAGTTGACTTGAGAAACCACCATGTCAACAATTGTCAACCACTCATAAACCATTACTCACATGTATAAACTATTGTCGCTGATTATCCCCCTACTATCAACACTAGTGGATCCAAATGAGTTGGATGAACTCCCGATTTTTTGGAGGATCTTATCATGACAGTGATCCTGCGGTGTTGCGAGACACCAAGGCCGGGCGACCTATGCTGCGGATGATGTCACCCACACGCAGCTCAGGTTGACCGGGAAACTCCTGGCACACACACCGAGCCATGGGACTTAATCAGGGGATTCGAGTTGGCCAAGGCCAACGAAGGGGATAGTATGACCCGACCCCCCAAATAATATGGGTAATGGTTAAGCGTAGGGAATAGCAGGGGAGAATCGCCAACAATAATGGTTACGTCCGATGATTTATGTTTAGAGGTTCATGATGGTGTTGTACGGAATCATTCTGGTGAATCATAAGGGATACTCTGCAAAAAGAATGGTTAAACAACCACCATTCATGGTGGTTTCTTAAGCCAGTGTGGGGACTCCAAAGTTCTGGTTGGCTGATCGCTGGAAATTGTTACTTCAAAGGATGATCACTAGGGATACCCCAGCTATTGCGCAACCACCACATGCTGGCTCCCTGCTAAGCACCAGCCAGTAACTTGAGATGAGCCACCAAATTTATTGCTGAAGGTCACCCATTTTCCTGGAAGGATCCAGCAACCGCAATTGGTCCTTATGTGGACAACTGCTAACCAACAAACATAGTTGGGATACAAACAAATATACATATATACACATCTATATATATATATATATATATTGATTGAATTATATTTACGTAAAGATATATATATATATATATATATATAGTGAGAGGATGTATATACATATGAGAAAAAATATATAAATAAATTGATATATATATATATATTATGAAATTTATATATGTATATATATGTAAATATTTACGGCAAATCCCCGGGCGTTGCCCGGATGCACAAGACCTGCCCAGAAGTTAGTTTTGTCAACTATGCAAAAATTTGTGCAGGCCCGGTGCTTTGAAACTCTGAAACTCAAGAAACCGTAAACCCTAAAACCTAAATCCTAAAACGTGAAAGGCCTAAACCTACACAGTTGCTTGCTTCTCTTCCTGTGGTTGCATATTGCTTGAGACGCTGGTTTGTCTGAAAGCCTTGGAACCCAAAGTAGCATCGAACGATACCTGTTGCTGAACGGCTTTGCTGCATACACACCGACATGTTTGACGCTATGACAAAAACAAGTTTCCTGCAGGCATCTATACTACAGTGTCTTGAATTACCCTTGCCTGTCACACCTGTGTCTTTTCAAGTGTTGCCCTTTGATATAGCCATGATGTTTCAAAGTCTTTGAAGCAATCTTTTGCTGTCGCCAGGCGGCGTCGAATCTGCCGCTGCGGCTTTGCGCGCGCAAAGGCATCACAGCGCTCGCTTGGCGTTGATATGTGATAAACTAAGCCACAAGCAGCGGGCTGCACTGTGCTACGTTGCTGCCCTTCCTCTCGCTCTGTTCACAGGCTTGTTTTGAGTTGCTTGGCCTCTCCCTAGGTTCCCTTTCCCTGATTCAATTTCTCCAACATGGCGCGAGTAAAAACTGTACAAGAGGTTTCGCCGTGCCACCTTGCCTCCCTTCTCTGCAGCGATCGTTGCCTCCGGCAATGCAAGGCACATGGTAGAAGAGAAAGGCGATGGGCACTGATTGCTGTACCTGAAGCCCAGCTGGGCTGGTACCTTGCTTAGTCTAGAGCAACCGCAAAGTTTACACACATATGTGTACCCACCAAATGAACATCAACATCACCAACACCACCACCACCACCACCACCACCAACAACAACAACAACA
>VSDK01026695.1:664142-699839 GCA_009767595.1 Symbiodinium kawagutii
ACCCCAACCCCAACAACAACCCCAACACCAACACCAACACCAACACCAACAACAACAACAACAACAACAACAACAACAACAACAACAACAACGACAACAACAACAACAACAACAACAACAACAACAACAGCAAACGGGCAACAACAACAACAACAGCAAACGGACAACAACAACAACAGCAAACGAACAACAACAACAACAACAACAGCAGCAAACGAACAACAAACGAAGAACCAACAACAAACAACCATCAACCAACAACAAACAAACAACAACCAACAACCAACAACAACAACGACAACAACAACAACAACAACGACAACAACAACAACAACAACGACAACAACAACAACAACAACGACAACAACAACAACAACAACAGCAGCAAACGAACAACAAACGAACAACCAACAACAAACAAACAACAACCAACAACCAACAACAACAACAACAACAGCAGCAAACGAACAACAAACGAACAACTAACAACAAACAACCAACAACCAACAACAAACAACCAACAACCAACGACAAACAACTAACAACAGACAACAAACAATCAACAACCAACAGACAACAAACAACCAACAACCAACAACCAACAACCAACAACAACATCAAGAAGAAGATACACCTTCAAGCAAACGCTAGATTTGTTGATATGGGATTTTGCGCATGCATGTCAATGGCTATCCTTGTAGAATGAAAGGCAAAGCAGCAGATGAAACACGAAAAAGCCTATATCATGTAATGAATAGGGAAATCTGGGCCATGTACACTATGCGGCTCTAAAGCCGACAACCCTACTGTACCCTAAACCCGAAAACCTAAACCCTAAAACGTGAAAGGCCTAAACCGAAACCTGAAGACGCCAATTTCCAAGCGGGAGTGAATATTGTAGGAGAACGCTAGCTCAATAACTCCAATGACCGTGTCTCTACTTGCTCGCAGGGAGCATCTAAGATGATGTGCGGTTTTTTTGACTGCAACTGAGCAAGCTTGTGATGATGGCTCTGCCTGCCAGACGACCTTGCACCAGACCTGACACTGAAGTGAAAATTTCAGTCGACACTTGTTTTTCTTTTGCCGCTTGGGTCTCTGCACGCGCTGGCGCCCTCTGTGCTTGCAGGGCGCACGTTCGCTACAAATCGGCACTACTGTTGCTGCTGCAGCTTTCAGCAGGGGTGGCTGCTGATGATGCGGGCGATCCACGCAAGTACAGGGGATTGGCGCTGCGGCCAAACCCTGCGCACACACTCGCGGAGGGCAGCAATCACCTTCCAGCTAACACCACCGAATGCCGTCAGGGAGAGGTGCATGGCCCCGAACAGCAATGACCACCAACAACCAGCATGCCGCGGACTTAACTTGCCAACTTTTCACGAGATTGCTTAATTCCGTCGGAAACTCCTAACCAAACACCGTCAAATCGCACACACCGTCTGCGCCTATGGTTCCGAGATATCCATGGGTGTCTCTTTTTGTGGGGCCAAATGTTTGTCCATGATTGTGGTACCTACTAGCCATCCAACAATACCCAACACCAGGGAAAATGTATTAAACTAGCCATTTCGCATAGTTCTGGGGCGTGCAACATTTTGGGACTATCTCAGATGCCCCGAGTCAATTCTTAGGAAAAAGGACGGTTCTTTTCCCGCCGAGCATCTTGGCGCTGCCGGGCAGGCCTTGGCTTCGCAGTGCTGCAGCCAGCCGGGAGCAGCAGTTTAAAAGGGGTGGCTTACCAGGTGAGGGAATTTCTTGATGACAAAAAACCATCCATCCAATCTGTATGATTTTTAAACATTGCGTTTTGCGACTCTTGCATGTGTTCAAAACTTTCTAAAATCAAACGGTTAAAAACTACACCTCGTTCATTAAGATTCATCACTAAGATGGTAGCCGCTAATGGAAGCCCAACGATCACGGTTGTTTCGGCCAGCGCGCGCCAACCCAAGCAGGAACACTTCAGAATGATTCAGGATTCCCATTTTGTTGCATTTTCGGAAATTCCTGGGACACCCCGCAAATGCGCTAATAGGGCACGTCGGAGCTCAGCATTCTCATCACGAGAATCCTGGCGATCGGAAGGCGTGGGATCCACCATGGAAAATGTAACCATGCTATGCGCAGAGTGATGTGGGCGCTGGTTTAGCGCAATTAGCGTCATTGATCGATAGAAACCATCACGCAACCGCAGGTGTACAAGACACAAATGATGGATAATGGGTTGTCACGCATTCCAAGCCAGAATTGGCAACGCGCGCAAAATGCTAGCGGTTTGTTGAAACCATGGTAGAACAATATTGATGAGGATCCACCGTCTCTGGCAGCAGGCATTGGAAAATACCATTTGGGCCCCAAAAAAACCCAACGTGGACGCTCAAAATCAAAGGATTAAAACATGATCTTGCACGTAGTTCCCCCGTAGTAGCTAATATTGAAACAGCGGCAGATGGCGTTTGATGATTGGTTGGTAGCCGTTGGTCTGTCGCGATTGAGATCTTGGCGAGTAAGCCGAAGCGATGGTCAATCACGATGTCTACCAAAAGCAACCATGCTAAGTAAAGGGGAAGCAAAGGATTGATGGTCGCTTTGAAAACCATTCCAAGGCAGCGCCTGGGATCGCCCCGAGCGGCCTCCAGAGCTCTCTCCGTGGAGCCGAGGTTCTCCGACGCCTGCCGTTCGATGGCAACGAGGTGTTGAACTGGACCCCATCAATGCCCTTGCAGAAAAAATCAGAGGGTCACACCTTATGAATTTTTACGGAGTCATTATTTTGGGCCATGAGTTTGCATGAATTTGGGTCGCTGACGTCCTGCAGCCCGCTGGAGCCTCGACCAGGAGGCTCCTAAGCTCCAAGTTTTCACACACCTGTGCGGGAGCCATCGTTCGTTGAGGCGCGGCATTGGACATGATGTCATCACATCTTTCTTAATCAGCCATCATGGTTTCAGCCTCCGAAACATGTATTCGTCACCCTCTTTGGATGCGATTAAAAACGATATGGCTGCTCTGACATGATACATGTTTACCCTAAGAACATATCTGAGGGTGTCCCTGGGTGGAGTTAAGAAGCTTCACCCTCCCATCAGCTGCAAATTCCCCTTTTTACCGACACACACAAGAGCTGAGGTGAGCTGTTGTTGTCGTTCTGGTCTTCTTTCTAGTCAGTAACTTGAGCTAGAGCCAAGCAACGTCGGCCAAAAGATCACACTTTCTAAGCGCAAGCAGCCTGAGGATTACGGAAAGCTGAGCTGCGCAAGCTCCTCGGTTCAAACTTGTCAAATCTAAAGGGTTTTACACACTACAAAACGTCCTAAGATCACCTAATCTGGTGATCAAAACTATCCAAGTCAAACTCCTAAGAATTAAAGCCAAGGTTACAGCTTTACAAAACGCGGCGGCTTAGAGTTCTATGCTTTATGGCGGCTTCACACTCAGAACGGCTCTTCAGCCACAAAGTTCCCAAAGCGACACGCGGCAACGTGCTGCACATCTAAGTTGATGCACTTGCTCTCACACCAATGACCAACTTGTTGCCTCACAACGGTTGCTGAACTATGGCTACTGCAATGCATTCGTCTGACTCACGGCAATGCCATGTGCATTGTATTGTTCCAAACTCCTCGCAGGATGTGCATATGTAGCACATCACGCAAAACACTTTGTCTGGACTCAACAAAGCCCGCACTGATTGTCTTCCCAAAGGAAATGCTACTGTCACCATGCATCATCCTCCAAAGCACCGTGCTAGCGTAGCACGATATGTGTTGCACAGCATGCGTGTGTAGCATGCTTCAAGGAATCCTGCATTCCTCATGAAAACTGTATCACTCCCGGTTGCCTCAACGAGCACCAAGCTTTGCTCCAGCACTAGTGAAAGCTAATCGATCGGCTTAGTCTCGTTGAGCGCTATCCAGAAGTGTCCTCAGATCCAGAATTCGTTGACATAAAACACCAAACTGGTGTCCCAAAAGCATACCTTTTCTCTTGGACAACTTTGTCCATTCCACGCATGTCTCTGCAATCCCAATCCTTTGGGTTTTCGCACTCAAAGACTGTAATCCCGATCCTCGGGGTTTCCTTTCATACCCACCTTCGCACGGAAGATGATCCTCATGCCTTCATCTTGTGGGCGTACCCACTCTGACGCGCAAGCACGTCCAGATGAAAATTCGTGGCCCACATGTAATAGGCCAGCGTCGACGCCCATTGCTTGGTCATCTGATATACTTGGGACGCCGCAACTCCTCGGGCGATATCTCGATAGCAAATTCCCAAAGCTTTGCATTTCAATCTCAACTACGAATGTTCATCGCAACACACTTCAAGAAGCCCAAATTGAGTCCCAATTTCCTATTTCAGTATCAACTCAAGATGGTCGAAATGCAATCCTCTATCTTCGAACTGCGCCCAACGGATTGAGACAGGCATCGCTTGAGCGGTTGATTTTTCTGCAGGGACGCTTGTCAGACTTAGATCTCGTGGTTTCAAATTCATCAGGGCCTTGTTTGATGTCAGGAGTTCTTCCCACTGGATGGCAGTTTTTGGTGTGCTATGTGAACGACCTTGCAATCGCCGCCAGAGTTGGGAGGACTTTGAACTGATTTACAAGAAGTTGGGATGCAGACTCAAGATTAAGCACGCTGGGACCACTCAGCGAGCTCAAGATGGAGGAGGAAAGGTCACAGCCATTTCATTGCACATTCGCCCGGCTATATGGATTCATGCTTTAAGGAGTACGGGATTTCCAACGCCAACCGGGTTGCAGCTCCAAACATTTTGACCGCAGTTGAAGAGGGACATGGATCCCCGCCGCTGACAGCGGAAGCTCATGCCAAATTTCCGAAAGTGTTGGGAAAGTTAGGTTGGACGTGCCAAGTGAGACAAGATCTGAAATATTTCATTGCCCTTTTGGGAACACAACAATAAGCGCCTAAACTCCGGTTCAGAGAAAACCCTCAAAATGTTGCTGCGTTTCTTGAAAGCAGATGAAGCCATCAGCTTGAAGCTACCTTCGGACGAGACCTTTGGTGATGGGAGTGACTTCATGAGCGTCTATCGTTGCTCAGATGCATCGCGTGCTCAAAGTAAGGTGAACAGACGAGGTGTATCAGGAGGAGCTTCCAGCTTCATGAACGGTCTCATCAAATCATAAGTTCCGGGTTGCGGCGGTTCAATTTAACATGTTTTCTGCCGAAACCGTTGCTTTCAAAGTTTCGGGGCGCAAAACCCAGACGTTTTGCTACCATTTTAACACATGTGGCGCCTCGCGCTCGCGAGGCCGAAATCGAAGGCCGAAAACTCCGTCTGTCAGAAAAGGTAAAATCAAAAATTTGCGAGAGTTTCCCTTATATCTACCAAAAGTTTCCCCTTTGGGAGGGTTTTTTTTCCTCTTCTTTTGTTGTCTTCTCATTTTTCCCGTCCTTCTACCCTTTTGCTGTCACAGCGCGCACCAGAAACACAAGAATGAAGGGCAAAAGAAAGGCGGAAAGAGAGAAAAAGAAGAAAATAGGGACCTGCAGGCATCACCGGGACCTCTAGGCATACCAGGGAGAACCTTATTCCTTTGAGGCCGATCAACGATCCTGCATTAGAGTTTTCAAAAAATATATCTACATATTTAACATTTTCTCCTCTTAATCTACCTGTTTTTGCCTAGTTTCGGTTTGAGAACTCACAGGAAATTAATTTTCAACAAAAAATTCAAACTTCTTTAAATGTTTCCAAAAGCCGTTCTTACATCGCTGCATTACCCCCCCAGCGTCTATTCTTGGGAAAAACATTTTCTTTAGAGGTGCATTGATCTATTTAAATGATTTTTAGCCTTTCGTTTTATCTCTTTTTACCTTCCATATCACGCTTTCGGTTGACGTGCTCGCATCTAGCTTTGTTTGCTGCTCGCCGTCACCCTCCATCTCATATCAAGACCGCAAAATAGCTGTATGGGGTAAAAAGTCAAGTCACCCCCTTGATAGGGGGATGCGGGGTAGAAAACCCTAAACTAAACCTGTGAAATGTATAAGTTTGGGTGGTTTGGGGTCGGCTCCTGTTGCAAGGACCGCGCCTCCCCCCCTCAACCAGCCTCGGGGGGAGGCAGCCGTGGTACTGTGAAAAACCCTAAAGCCCTAAACCCTAAATCACTGCGTATAGCCAGTGTTTCTCACAGATTCTTCGAGCAATGTTCAATGGATAGGAACAACCATATGCAACGCCTGGGCGTTGCGTGTATATATACATACGTATATATATATATATATGTATATATATATATACATATATATATATATACTTATTTATGTGTGTGTATAGTGCCCACTATTCAATCCTACTATTGACGATTTGCTGACTTGCGTGAGGATCCGAGTTGTTCATGGCGGCCAAGCAAAATTATTGCAATGCCCCTTTTTTTGGATGATCTATGGCCGCGGTGTGCACAAAACAATGCAAGGTTTCGCAGGAAAGCTTCCTATTTAGCATGACTATGGACAGCCCACTTGGGATCAATTTGGAATATGACCAACAGAAACAGTTGTATCATCATCTCGACTGTTGTGAACCAATGACATTGTACATCTCCGGTATGACAAACTCCAATCAGCAAGAAAATTAAAGACAAATCATGGAGATATAATCGCATTGCCAGAGTCAACCAACCAAATCTTGGAATGCTTTACCCGAAATAGTGATCATAGCAGGGGAGCTGTGCGGGCACTCCTCGCCCATAAGCCATGTTGAATCCGACTTGTTTCTGCTTGCTGGTCTTGCTCTCCTGATTATTTGAAGATCCATAATCATAAACCGCCCCTAATCTGGCAGCTGGCAATGAACCATTGTCACTTTGGGATCTACGGATCTCTAATAGCATCACTCTTCATGTCGCCATAAGCATCACACACTGCTGAAATGTCCTCTCCTCAATTTCCTGTACACGATAACCTTCCCCAGCGCACCAAAGCAGCCTCAGTCCACCGTTGCCGCTGAGCAAAGCTTCCAAAACAAACCCAAATCATCCAAGAAAGAACTAAAATTTCATTCTTTTACTAGGTTTTTGAAGTCGGAAGCTTGCACAAATCCGAAAAAAATAGTGAATAGGGCAGCTGTGGCTGTGTTGGCATGACTTTCAGGAATCTGATACACCCAACATATACTGTTGTTCAAAACCTTGTTTCTGCAAGTCTCACACACAAAGCCCGCGCCCAAGCAACACAGTACTTTTGACAGCAGCCAACTGAGGTCTCACCAAAACCTACGCTTAAGGTTTTTTGACAAAGCTGCGATGTCGGCCCTGATGTCGGCCCTGATGTCGGCCCTGAGGGCGTCAAACTTCTGGTCAAACTTCGTCTCGGCAATCGCCACCCTCTTCTCAATGGCAGTCACCTGCGACGCGGTGCTGTCTTTCAGAGCCGTCACCTGCGTCTCGGTGCTGTTTTTCAGAGCCGTCACCTGCGTCTCGGTGCTGTCTTTCAGAGCCGTCACAGCCTGGCCAAGAAAGGCTGTGGCTGACGCCAACAGAGCGAGTGCAACAGTAACGATGATGGTGGTGGCGATCCCTGCGTCAAGTCTAGTTCCTTCAATGCTCATGGTTTGAGCCGTAGCCTCTTGACCACCCAGTAGCATCAACTGGATGGGCAAAGCAGCAAGGAGGCTTTGCCGCTGGCCTACTCCGACCGCCGGAGGCGGAGCAAAGTCCTGCGGCATTGAGCACACCACAACCAGCAGACCAAGCAGCAACGAGCGAAGTGGTCGCTTCATGGCCTGCGAGTCAAGCTACCAAATGATCGAATTTGCATTAAATTATGTTTGTGGCAAATCAGCTGCAGAAGCCCTTGCAACTTCAACGCATGTTGAAACTCTTGTGGTCATTGCCGATTTTGTGTATACAACCCTTCCCTTGCGATTGGGCATGCCGAGTTAGCTTCTGATGTACTGTGGTTTCAGTGCCGCAATTTCGCAGCAAGACCGTCCCAACAAGGATGCAAGCAACAACTAAGGCAAGATCCAACAACCTGTTCATGATGACCTCACCATGGGTCTCTGGGAAGCTTCCACCACTGCTGTAATGAACCGTAATTCACCATCAAAATCCCATGGTCCTCAAAAAAAATCGCATTAGCCAACGATTACACTGAAATGATCAATCAATCAAACCATTCATCATCATGAATCAAGTTTCATAGCATAAAATCCACCATTCACCAACCATTCATCACCCAGTCTTAGCATCACCACTGCGCTCCCATGACCTGCCCTGCCCTACGGTGCCCTACCCCATCGTGGTGAAGCCGCCCGGTGCCCTGCACGGGGGTGCCCCAGGGGTCCGGGCGAGAGGCCGGCGCCCTGCTTCACCACCAGTCGCGCCTCCAAGCGCCCGGGCGCCGGTCTTGGCTTCGCCGCCCTGGCGACTGCGGCGTCGCTGATCGGAAGCGAAGTTTCCCACGAAACGTCGGAGGAGTTGGAGAAGTTTCAGAGATAGAAATTTGACCGTTGTAGATATTTATAGATTTATATATACATTTATCTATTTAGTTTATATTTACATTTATATTTATATTGAAATATATAAAAACTTAAATAATGTATCTGGATATATTTCTGAAACTTACATAGTCAAAGTGTTGTACATTTGTAGGATATTTCTTTAGAAATATGTTAGGAAAAGTTGTTTAAAACAAATATGTTTCTACAAGTTGATCTCAAAGTTATACATGTGCACTTTTTTGTGTAGAAATATATTCGGATATATACGTTTATTTGTATTTGTCGTAGATTTATGTATTTTTGTTGTTTGTGTACATATCTACAAAATACATAGATGCATTTATTTGTTTGTTTGTTTATGTTTCAAAATTAATTTTGTATGTTCTAAGTTTTTCCTCTGATTTGCAGCATGTTGCGTCGCCATGGCAAATTCACAAGGTCAAGATGCATGTGCGCCCTTGCAGTGTGAGATGAACTCTTTACAGGTCTCAGCGAAAGCAAGGCATGTGTATATACAAATATTTTACTTATATACACATATGTATATTTACAAAGGCAAGTATATCATTGTGTATCTACATGTTACGTTACATAGACATAGTCCGTAATTGCATATATGTATATATATATATATATGTATCTGTGTAGAAATGCATTTATGCCAAATCTACACGGTGATATTGCCGAGCGGCAATATCAGGAGACCGAATCATTTTGAAGCGGAGACTGGTTCAGTGAATGTTCGACATAGAAGTGGCAACGGACAAGGCGGACGACGCTATTTCATCAAGACTCCCATGACACCCATGCCACCTCGGTTGCAGGAGACATCTTTGCATCCGTGATGACATGCCTTCCATTTCCCTCTTACCACAGAAAATAGGCCGCCAGAGTCTGAATTTGATCATGGCCGGTGTATCATTGGCAAAGCTATCTTTTTTGGGCCAACCCTGCCTTGGGACAACCATTTTATACAGCGGTTGCAATTCATAGCAGCCAGCATTGCGGCATCCTCCTGTATCCCTGCGAATGAACATTAACTCGATGCTATGCTGGAAGTATTCTTTCAACGGCCTCCAGCCCGCAGACATTTGAAGCCAGGTGGATGTAAGGCAAGATTCAACTTGTCAAGCCCCTCGGGTAACACCTGGTGCCAACCAGTTGGTGTTTAGACTTCAACTGGCGCGTCATCGCTGCACCCCCAGCTCGACCTTTCAAAAATTCTCCGCAACTCTGGGAGGCAACAGGCCTTGTGGATCCCTCCCAGTTTTTCTATGGTTGGCATATCATTTGGATCTCCCTTCTCAGGTACCATCAAGGTCCCCCATCTTGCAGAAGTGGCCCACCCTTTTCCCCGCCTGTTTGAGTCTTTGGGCCGCTCCTGCTCCTGGAGCGAAGCTGGTTGCAAAAGTACACCAGCGGACAGCTTCGAGCATTTTTCTGCGCAAATGAATGATTCAATGTACATGGGCCATGGAGTAGCTAGCGGGCTAGACCCACGAATAGCAGCAAATGTCAAAAAAAAACATGGACCGTGGGTATTTTTTTTGGTAATCAGGGTACCCCCAGATCATCCAATATCAGTCAATTGTATGAATAAACCAACCATAACTTTGGGGGGTCCCCATCTTAAGAAAGCCCCGTATGAAGCTGCAAGTCAATGCATTTGATGCCAAAAACATGCGGGAAAAAAAACGCCGTGAAAAATGAACTCTGGCAGCTCCTGGTGATTTTGTTTGCGAAGAATTACAATTTACCCACGAGCAGGGTTCTGAAGGATCAGCACCAGAACAACAACAACAACAACAACAACAACAACAACAACAACAACAACAACAACAACAACCAGGACAGCAAAACCAGAGCAACAACATCCACAAGAGGCAAGCAGGCATTGCTGCGTCCCACCTGCGATACCACACGGGTGACGCCTGCATGGCGCGAGTTGGGGTATTTCATCGCAGGGAAGGCTGTCTATAGGTCCAGCAATGGGGGCATGCTTTCACACACACCATGGTCATCCAAGGACAAAAGTGTGACACGGTAGATTCAAGATGATAACGCGGCACAGAGCAAAACAAGCATACAGTCTTGAAACAGAGAGAGATGTCCAGATTTGAAGTGCATTCCCAGCCACCCATAAATGCTTGTTTTTGAGTAGGACACTCACCACTTCTGTGGGTACCCTCTGACCTCTTTCATACATGAGACACGCCAACAACATCATCACACTTGAGCCCGGTGGATAAGGGATTGATTTCTTAGAACTTGAGCAGATTTGTACGCTTCAAAGGAAAAGTTGTGGCTGCTCAGAGGCACATGCAGACCCACTGGGTCACCGCGGATTTGACACGTGATCCGCGGTAAATTAGCTAAACAGTAGATTTTCCAGCCAGTCAAGCTCGAGTAAAAGGTAGCCCCGCTTCGAATTATTCAAACGCAAGCATCACAAGCTATGATTGACCACTGCCGGGGTATGCCACTTGTGAACTCAGAAATTCCGAGAGGTGCTCCAAGAGAGTCAAGCAAGTTATCCCCAGCATCAATACCTCCCAATTTACCAGCGAGTTAACAACCATTTTTCTCAGAAATTGCGTGATTTCTCAAAATAGGGCCCCCCCGTATGAAGGAAGAATAGGGTCTATTTCGGAAAAGGCTAGAAAATGGTGACAGTACAAGGGATTCTAGCCCCTTATGCCTAAAATTGATGACAGTACAAGGGATTCTAGCCCCTTATCCTTAAAATTGGTGACAGTACAAGAGATTCTAGCCCCTTATGCCTAAAATTGGTGACAGTACAAGGGATTCTAGCCCCTCATGCTTAAAATTGGTGACAGTACAAGGGATTCTAGCCCCTCATGCTTAAAATTGGTGACAGTACAAGAGATTCTAGCCCCTTATGCCTAAAATTGATGACAGTACAAGGGATTCTAGCCCCTTATGCCCAAAATTGGTGACAGTACAAGAGATTCTAGCCCCTTATTATGCCTAAAATTGGTGACAGTGCAAGGGATTCTAGCCCCTTTATCCTTAAAATTGGTGACAGTACAAGAGATTCTAGCCCCTTATGCCTAAAATTGGTGACAGTACAAGGGATTCTAGCCCCTCATGCTTAAAATTGGTGACAGTACAAGGGATTCTAGCCCCTTATGCCTAAAATTGGCGACAGTACAAGGGATTCTAACCCCTTATGCCCAAAATTGGTGACAGTACAAGAGATTCTAGCCCCTTATGCCTAAAATTGGTGACAGTACAAGAGATTCTAGCCCCTTATGCCCAAAATTGGTGACAGTACAAGGGATTCTAGCCCCTTATGCCTAAAATTGGTGACAGCACAAGGGATTCTAGCCCCTTATGCTTAAAATTGGTGACAGTACAAGGGATTCTAGCCCCTTATGCCTAAAATTGGCGACAGTACAAGGGATTCTAACCCCTTATGCCCAAAATTGGTGACAGTACAAGAGATTCTAGCCCCTTATCCCTAAAATTGGTGACAGTACAAGAGATTCTAGCCCCTTATCCCTAAAATTGGTGACAGTACAAGAGATTCTAGCCCCTTATCCCTAAAATTGGTGACAGTACAAGAGATTCTAGCCCCTTAATTAGGGATAAGGGGCTAGAATCCCTTGTACTGTCACCAATTTCGATTGGAATAGGCCAAAATCCCTCGTACTGTCACCATTTTTTCGTTAAAGAAACGCAAATCCCTTGTACTGTCAGCATTTTTCGTTTCCCAAATAGACCTTGTTTTTCCTTGCCACGGCCCCCCCCCCTAAATCATCGTTTTTCGACCATTTACATATAGTAATAAACTCACCAATCATTTTTGGGGTTCTCTATTTGGAGAAACGCCCGTATGAAATAAGAGCAGCTTACTGGCACTTTCATATGGCTGTGGGTCAGTTCACCCTTAGTCCCCCTGGTTCCCCTATCATTAACCATTGTTTTCCCTATAGCTTTGTTGGTGGTTCACCCCCAGTATTGGTGAAGTGCTTGACCCAGAGCCATATATAGCTGGTATATCCCCTAGTTTTATTGCTTATCATCCCCTATGATTGACCATTAACCAGCTAGTTAACCACCATTAGTTGATTGGTTCAAGCCTTAACCCATCGCCATATATGGTTGGTGACCTGCTTGACCCAGAGCCATATGCCAAGCACAAAACTTCTTTCATCGCTGGGCTGATGGGCTTCCCAACTCCAGACCGCACTTGCTGAAAGTGGCTACTGCTCGCTTCGTGCTTCAATGGTCCTTGAAGAAAGCACAACTTGTATCGGATGATATGACTTACCAATGAAGAGCTGGGATATTTAACAAAAAAATCGTATTTGCGGTTGTTGAAGAAAGAAGATGAAAGAGGTACCATTTGATCGGATGATACTACCCAGTAGGAATATAAAGTATTGCGAATGAAAGGATAGTTGATTCCTCGGTGACTTTAAGAAGAAAGAACGAAGAGCAACCAGGAGTCAAGTGATTGCCAACAATTGAAAAAAGGGCCGGAAACACCAACAGTGGCGAAAATGGAGGCCTGGAAGCAGTGGCGATTTGGGAAAATCACTGGATTCTCCAGGTTTTCCATGAAATTCTCCAGGTTTTTCATTGGATTCTCCAGGTTTTTCTGGGCTGGCGGCCGTGCCTGAGCTCCATGGGTCAGCCCCCTGTTGCCAGGGATCCTGAAAAGCAGCGGGCTGGTCGTTCATCTAAGATGCTGGTCGTCAAAGCTTTTCAGGAATAGGTAATATTAGTTGACTGGCGTCTGTCCATCTCGTTTATTTGTTGCATCATTGCTGGTTTACCATTATTAGGGTCAACAAAATGCTACTAATAATGGTGACGGTTGGACTGGCATCTTATAACTTTTCAAAGGCATTATGAAGGTCATATTATTGGTCAAGGCATGGTTAACTCATCATGATTCCGGTGGTACCATAACGTTATAACCATTAATAATAAGACTATAGTAGCTTACCATTCTAGATCACATACTTGATATTCATAGACTTCTCAAGATAGCTTAACCATTATCAAGTATATCTTGAGAAGCCTATGAAAAGCTATGAATAGCCTTGATTTCACATACGATGAAGATGTCAACCACGATTAGGATACGATACCATTCCAGTATATCACATAATTCAAAGCCTGTCCAATGGAATTGTTTGACAAGTAAATGATGGTTGGTAATGATTGGTCCATAGTGATGACTCTGGCCACGAGAGAATCATGCCCTGAAAGAGGATGGCCGGTCGCCGTGAGAGGTGTGAAACACCCCGAACGTGATCCCAAAACGGGATGCCTCCAATGCTACTCCAAAGATTTTGGGATGCAACAAGCTGAGATTCTTCGCGTTGATCCAGGTCAGGAAACACAGAATTAATATGGATGCTTGGTTCTGAATGATTGGTTGATATAGCTAATGATGATGGTTGGTTGATTTGAGAGTGAACTACCCGGCAACCTCGAGACATACTCCATTCACAAGTTTCTGGAGACATTGTGGCTTCCAAAATGCCTCAGTTTTGGGATAGACCTGCGATTCATTGAAGAACGCAGAAATCCTTCCTAGATGTGTTTTTGCAGGATCAGCGATCATGAGGTTGTTTGAGTCAGCCTCAAATCCAAGACGTTCATTTTTGTTTCGCCGCCATCATTTCTGGTGGTGTCCTGAGTTTCCTAAGGGAGTTTCCCTGTCATTTCGCACTTGAATCCTACTAAGCGAGCAATCAAATCCCCCAGTGGATGGCCACCGAAATCGCCAGGTGCAACTGTCGCACTGGACCAGGGGAACAACAACCCTGGACTAGCGGGGCCTCCGAATGAGAAACAGAGCCATGTCCATCCAGAACTGGTCCCAACTCGGTTCCACTATCGAGTTATTGGTATTAGTGGAACCATGGATATTAGTGGATGTTTCTTACCAGCTGTTCCACCATCAAGGTTAACCGAGTTAGACCCTATCGAGTTAATTGACCTTTATATAGACCAATGGAAAGTTGAAAAAAGTTGGAAACCATCAAGCAGACGACTGCAGATGCCAACTGGAACTTACCACCGTTACCAGCTGCTGTTCCACACCGGCAACCGAGCCATGCGGCAGCCATGCGGCCTCACCGCGCCCCGAAGGTTCCTGTGCAGATCTGGGCAGCGGCCCTGTGAAACAATTGCAATCTATAGCTGGAGATGAAGCAAATAAAAGATGCGATAAATAATGACATCTATTGCCATCTATAGCTAGATATATGCCCAGAATCAATCCTATTTTTCGATAGCTCAGTATAGAGATATCGCAATCTTGTCTATGGGCAAATACTCAAACTGAGTCAGCTTTGCAGCTAAATGTTATACCTGTGGTATGGACTAAACTGAGGCTGCTTTGCAAACAAAGCAGCCAGCCACCACCCCCTGACCTCCACCCTGGTCAATACATCAGCTTTGTTTGCGCGATGCTGCAGTGCGAGTTTCAGGAGTGACTGTCGTGCTTCGCCGACCAAACAACAAGTTGCTGTCTCACACATGTCACCTCTCAAGTGTTTTGAAAGAAATCCCAGGGATGCGAGAACAACACCGAACTTTTTCGTAAACCAAGTGCGCCACAACCATTCCTGATGAGCAGAGGTCATCACCAATTCAGTCAATTCGCCATCTCCCATGACTCCCATCCCTGGATTTCTTCATGTGAACTCATCTCCTTCGGTGAACACGACTCCTTCTGCAGTTCAAAAATTTCCGGCGAATGACGCGCTCGGCTCGTCTCTTCCAGCTGCTCTGCGGGCTGGGGCGGGTTTGACCCGTGAAGCCATGCCGTGACTTGGCCAATAAACACGCAGCGCACTGGGCTTCCACAACAGGTATTGGTACTGCAGTTGCTCCCTTCTCAGAGAAGACTGTTTCAAATAGTGCGAACTACGAAGCATGAGTGTACCATGTTGCTGGGTCGATAGAACTTGGCGTTGTGCGGTAGGCTGAACGAAACCTGTGCGGTACGGTCCTAGTAAGATGTCATTGATTGTCAACTCAGAACACTTCTCAACAACCTCTGAAAACATGAGTTGGTGTTTTGCGTGGTGGTGGTTCCGTGTGGGAATAATGCTCTATGGGCAACCAATACCAAGATCGGCAGGTCCAATTTTTTTTAACACCATTTTAAGCCGTAATGATCACATTTAGGGTTGAAGAGAATCGCAATTACATGGTGACTAGATGTAATGATCAATTAATGAAGTCGCAAGTTTAGAAGCAGCAAAAGGAAAAAATATACGATCTCGTGGCATGTTCGTGGTAGTATGAGGACCCACCGACCACCCAATCCAAGCGAGTAACTGACCTCGGGATGGACAAATACATTAAGAATACTGTTCACATGCAAGGCAAGCACGCCGCTTAGAGGGTGGAGTCTGCCCTGGCGCCTCTCTTTGTAAGTTTTGTGAACGCGGTGAACAGAACGATCCATGTGTTGGACCTGAAATAACAGCACCAAAGGGATCACAAGTTGGAATGTAAATCAGCAAGCCTGGAAAAATCAAGAGTCTCTAGATCAGACAGACATTTTGATTTTGGTGGATGGCTGGGACCAACAGCCTGTGCGCATGAGATTCCACCATCCAGAAATTTGGGTGGAGGTTCAACAAGGCTCAGCGGGCCGATATCCATCTATGAAATCAACCAGGATCGCTTGCTACTCATCTGACAAGCTGCTTCATGTTGCAAACGATTCGGGCCATTTTGTTGGTTCCAACATTGTTTTGATCCCTATGAACAGGTCATGGATGCTGGTCCTTCAAACTAAGTGCCTCTTGGCAACAGTTTCCTGTCGGCTGCTGTACAGATCGCCTAGGTGCTCTTTGCTGCAGCTCACAGAGATGTAAGTCATGCAGATTCGCTGCGAGGCTTTGGCCCTTGACACGACACCATGTTTGATGCGGGACATAGATTTGTATACACATCATAGGTGAAATGAAAGGATTCAGTAAGCGCATGTGGGGATTTGGATGCCACCCACAAAGAGGGGGATAGAATGCGGAGTATGTTGACCCCACTCCCCATTCGTGGATGATTTCTACCCAAGTTCCAAGTGGCTTGCAACCTATCCATCAGCCACACTTGAGTTTCAATTGAGAAACTTCACTGATCAACCCAGGGAATTGAAACTGAAAAACAACAAAGGCATAAGGGGCCCATAAAATAAGGTCGCAGCCATTGAAAGCGGATAAAGGTATGCACTGCTATTTCTAGCTTCCAAAAATGGCTGTGTCTGTGTTAGTAGTTGCAAAAATGTGGAGCATACAGCCTTTCCTAGTAAGCGTTCCGACTTGCACGAACGAACTGTTGGTATGGGACCCACAACAATGACTTCGGGAAAAATGGAAAAAACATACTTCATTCACTCGATTAATCATGATAGCGAACAAATGAGTCCATTTCATCTCACACGCATATCATCATAGAGTCTATGGTCAGTCGTGAACATCCAAGAAAATGGCATGGCCGATTGTGAAGGATCCATCTTATCGGCTAATGGTTAACCTTTCAGCTGTCACCGATGGTTTATGGTTAGATTATGCTTAGCACGCAGTCTTGTGGCAGGATGCTTCAGCCTTAATGTTCCCTATTCTTGGGGGCTGCCCAGGTTGCAACTCCGGAATTTTCTCGAGTTGAAAGTCAATCCGGCCAACCCAGTAATCCCTGTGCTTGTGATAGAAATGTCCACAAAAGAATCATGTGGATTGATCATTGATCCGCCAATTTTGATAGTCAATTGATGGCTTGAAAAAGGGATTTCGATGGGGCCCTATGCTTGTGATCGTCCACTTGAGGCCCTTCAGGGAGAGGAGTAAGCGGAAGATGGAAACATGATTGATCATGACGGCAAAAATCCCTGACCAAAAAGACGCCCGTGCTCATTGCCAAACGCAGATTTGGGGTGTATGTATCTGTGTGGATGCTGATTCCAGCTCATCCCAAACACCTTCGCCAAGCTGAGCAAGACTACCATTGCGATCGATTTTTCAGGTCCCCCAGCGGCCAACTGTAAACACATTAACTGTTCAAACTGGGGACCTGGTTGGTGCTTCGAAATCCTGGGACTTGACAGTCGTCAAACAGCTGCAGCTTCCATAGCTGTCCCAAGATCTCAAATCACCGAGCTGCATAGCCGAAGGAGTTTCATGTTCAAAATTTAAAAGATCAGCTTAATTGGCTTTTTGTCGAGGCACAACGGGGTGGCACTGAGCGCGGTGGCTCTTCTCTACCCTCTTGGATTGTGTCCCTCCCAAATCTTAGCCCTTCGGAGTTTCAGGCCTTCTTCACAGGGCAACAAAAGGTTGACACGGATATGGATCAATACCCAACGTCACAACAAATCGACCACTGATCAACATTCAGGTTCTTTACATATCTCGTAAACCTGAATGACAAAGATCAGTTTCTCTTCATGTTGTTGCCTTCAATCTACTACGTATGGTCCGTGTGCCCGGCTTGCTGAGATCAATCTGGGGCCACTTGGGAGCGACTCTGTGAATAGCCGGTTTTTGTTGGTGGCCATGCGACCAGTTTGCCAGGTGATGCCAGCCGAGGCGCCCAATACAGGGCCACTTGGGCTAGCAAGCCCAAAGCCACAGACAACTCGATAAATCTATGCATCTGCGCTGCGTTTGAAGATATATGTCATATACAAATGCGTCGTATGTTCATATCGAACATAATGTATTTAATTTACAAAAAGGTACAAAACAAGTATGATGCCTAGAGATGTACTTAAATAGATAGACAGGCAGACAGATAGCTAGAAACATAAATAGATAGACAGACAGATAGATAGATAGGTCCATCGATCGATCGGTGGATAGATAGATTAGATCAGATTAGATTAGATTAGATTAGACTAAACTAGACTAGACCAGATTAGATTAGGTTAGATTAGATTAGATTCGATTGGATTAGATTAGATTAGATTGGATTAGATTAGATTGGATTGGATTAGATTAGACTAGATTCGATTGGATTGGATTAGATTGGATTTGATTAGATTTGATTGGATTAGATTAGATTAGATTTGATTAGATTGGATTCGATTAGATAGATAGATAGATAGGTAGATAGATACATTTAGATAGATGGATAGATAGATGGATAGATAGACAGATAGATCGATAGATAGGTAGGTAGATACATGGATGGATGGATGGATGGATGGATGGATGGATGGATGGATGGATGGATGGATGGATGGATGGATGGATGGATGAATAGATGGACAAATGGATACATGTTTCAAATTGCACAAGTTGGAATGCTGGTGAACACAACCCCCTCTCTGTAGGCTGAAAGGCACCCAGGGTCGCATCCCCACGTGCCCAGCTCATAAGATGCCACCATTCCTTAGTCATGACTCATCACGAATATCAATCATCCAGTTTAATAGCCATCTATATATAGTGATACACCATAATAAACCCAGGGTGTGCTTATTGATGCTGACTAATCTACCTAGTGGTTTCCTAAATCATCCCATATCTACATTATCAATCATCATCTGTTAAGAAACCAACCATAACTTGGGGAGTTCCCAGTGGCTGGCCCCCCAACCATCACCGCTTGCCCCCTCGTTGACACCGAGCTTTTGCGCCTGTGGGGATAGGCAAGGTGACCCCAGCAGTTTCGATAGTTGGGTTCGTTCGCTAGGCTATAAATTATGGCAACTACTTATGGTAAATAACCCAACTTACAACTAGAATCAAGGGAGTGAAACCATAAGTACTAATTGTCCTAGTTTACAAGTTATGGTGAATATGACTATAGTTATAGTTAAATGCTTTATCTTAAAATTCGGAGGCCTTACCTTGTGGGGATTCATAGCGTCCGATCGAAAGTTTGGACTACTAGGAATATCATGAATCCTACCGGAGGATCCCCCATCATTAACCATCATATGCCCTTTAAAATTGTTGGTCAATATTCCCCATTATGGTTGGTTAATATCGACCCATAGCCATTTGCTAAACATCTTGGCGTCATGGCACTTAAACAGATTGGCATCACCTGGAGAGAGGCGGTGGCTGGTGAAAAGCATCCGGTCGCACAACAAAATCCGTGCATCCGGATGTGACCCTCGCCGTGGTTCCAGATTCGAGTGGTCTTCCCATCTAGGGTCGAGAAGGCCTGAGCCTATCACAGACCCGCAAAATTCTGTAGAAACATCGGCTCGTCCCAATCCAAAAAATACGAAAGCTGCATCTGGGGATTGCCGCCGCCATGGTGGAGCTATCCCGCTACCTTCACAAGTCCGTGTGGCAGCTGTCCGTGGCGAAGGAAATACTGTGCCAATTGGGTGTTCGACCAGTGAAACATGTTGGCTTCCTGCCGCAAGTCCTTCGATGGGAGACCTTCTCGTGTCTGGGCACCTTTACTTCAAACAAAGACATGCACTTCTCGAATTCTGGGCACGAAGCTTTCGCTTTCATGTCTGGCATCGCTGCAGCTGGCTCGCAACATGAGGGGAGGAGTTCCCATCCAAACACTGACTAGAAGCCTTTCCAGATTGGATCCTGTGTTTTTTTGGGAAAGTCGCAAAGCATCCATTTCATGATGCAACAAGAGACTATGGCTAAATTAGGAATTGTGATTATTGCCATATCTCCCATGAACCAACTATTGTGGATTTGCATTCAAGTTATATCATCTTTTGTTGACTATCATTCTATTGCCTTTATGGCTAGTTGGAGGTGGTTGATTATCTATTTGTCACAAGTGACCACCAGCAGCCAGCAAGCTGGGGTGGAGGCTTTGGAATTGCAGTCACGGTTAATCATTGTCGATCTTCAAGTATAAGAGCGATTCGCAGTGATTTGTGTTTGCTTGACAATGGTTCATCATGGCTGGAAATGTTCAATATCGATGCCTAAACGAGCAAAAGCAGGTTGGTTTTACATCAAGAGTGGTTTTCTTGATGCATCTCAACCCACCCAGCTTGATCCTGAGTTTCATGAGCTGGGATGTTGGACCCAGCCAGCCCCCTGGTTATGGCTTGGCACAACCAGCAACTGTGTAAGGGCCGGCTGGGCAGTTACCCTTGAGACACTGAGTGTCAACCAAATAACCCAAACGGCTGTGGTTCAAAACTTGGAACCGAGATATTGGGATGTGAATAACTTCACTTGGGATGATTGGTAATAACGCAGCCTGCCACAGATCCAAACGAGTTATCTTCCCATAGGTGCATGGAAAAGGATTGTGTGACGCTGTGTTTTTTTTTGAATGCCGCGACTGGGTCCAATGTGTCCAATCGACTGGAAAACCCACAGGTGTAACGGGACCCTCCTGCTATCTAGTTAACTTGGGCTATATTAGTGGGAGAAGTATGAGCTGTGCCAAATATAACTAGACTTAAACTGCTCCTTACAGTACCAAAAAAAGTCGAGGGTCCCACCTTGTAATACAAGAGCGGATGAAAATCCCCAGCATTTGACAGTCCTATGTGACAACCGACCAAACCCTCGACTCTGCTGACAGAACCGTACCGATTGGTACTCCGCAAGATCGTTTAAACGCCTGCAAGAGGGGACTCTGGCTCAGAAACCCTGCACTATGTCCTGAAGAAAGTGCTTCTGTTGGGAGTGTTCATCTGCCCATGATTGGTGCAACTTAGCACTGATCTTTCATCACACATTGTCATACCGTACATGATGTTCAGCCATGTGCATCCGTCGCTTCCAATAGAATTCATGCCGAAAAAAACCTCATGTGAATTCTGAAAAATCTCCAGGGGGGTGGTCCAGATTCGCATTCACATGTTCTCATCAGGCCAAGAAGGGTCTAGTGGTGTTTTGGCCTCTGTGAGGGTCATGGGCTTTCGCCGGTGGATCATACAGTAATTTGAACCATGTGGTGGTTTCTCAAGCCATAGGGGTACCCAAAAATGGCTGATGTTTTGTTTAAAATGATTATCTATGGATGATTTGGAGGGTCCCAGGGTCCCCTATTTTGAGAAACGGCCATGTAGTTCTGTGAGTGTACGGAATACACATGCCAAATACAACCTGCTTTTTGAAACCGGCCTGTGAGCCAACTTAGATCAGCAGTTTGGGGCGCAGCTGTTGGGGTGTTGATCTTCAAGTTGTGAATCCGTTCGATGGAGTGTCATCATGAGTTGTACATAAATGGCTTCGGGTCAAAATCCCGTACCCCTGTATCATTAACCATTGTTTCCCTTATTATTGTTGGTCATTATCCCTCATTCTTGGTTGCGTGAATATTCATCCATAGCCAAATCTGTGCAAGCCAGCTGTAGTGGGCCGAAGCCGGGCCAGCTCTGCGTTTCGCTTCGCGCAGGAACCATGTCCATGACACATCGGACTGCACTGCATCGGCACAAACGTATCTTGGACGGTCCAACAAGTACAGTGACACACAGTCACACTGGGTATTCTCATTGGGTGTTTCTCAAAATAGGGGTACCCCTAAATCATCCCATGTTAACCATTTATAGGAATAAACCATTCATTTTTTGGGCTAACTATTTTGAGAAACCCCTCATTGTTGGTCAACCATGAGGCGAAAACCCAGAGGAACTGCTCTGTGCACATGAGCGCAGCACCGAGTCCAAAGTAGGAGCCCCCCTGCTCAAAAAGATAGTAGCTAATCCAACTACGGACAGGAGGAATCCCAAGCTTTGAGCATCCCCCAATACCTTTATAGCGACATGACCCATGTGCGGCTACATATATAAATGCCTAGGAACTCTGCAGGTTATAGATACGGTTTCTCTTTAGGAAATGATCAGGTTTTGAGATAGTTTGGGGATGTGGACATTCCCAACGTGACCAATCAGGGTTCGAACCTGTACTCAGAACCTGTGCGAAAGATCCACTGAGTCTGTGACGAGCAATCTACCGACGCTTGAAAAAAATACTCAGTCGCTGAATGAAATTCTGGAAGCGTTCCACCTCAGAAGTTGAAACGACCCAGGGACAAGAAGCAGAAGGATTGGCAAGTACAGAGTGGTACCCCCCAGTTATAAGTTGGTTAAGCCATTGAACTCTGCTTATATCCACTATATATCTATTTGCCTAGTAGTTACCCTGTAAGATTATTGTAGGCGGTCATGAACCCATCTCATAAAGGCACAAGACCATCGTCGCTATCACCATCAAGATGGTCTTGGTCAAAATCACCATTATTATCAACCACCACTGTATACCCTCTTGTTGGTCCTGGTTGTTATCACCTGTTGTGAAGCTTCGATAAACCACTAGTTAATCATGATCATGATGATGATCATGATCATCATCCTCATCATCATCATCAGCAGCAGCAGCATGATCATCATCGATCATCATCATCATCGTCGTCGTCGTCGTCGTCGTCATCATCATCATCATCATCATCATCATCATCATCATCATCATCATCATCATCATCATCATCATTCATAATCATCGGCGATCATTATACCCTCTTGTTGGTCAACAATCAATTATATCAGCACTCTATGCCACACGGAGCATTCCAAACTTGCCGTAACAGTGTTGAGATTCGGGTAATGTTTCGCCAGGGAAACGATGTCTACCCCGCTTGGACCAGAGTCCGCCGTTTCAATCTTCATACCCCAGGCTTGACTTGTGGACTGGTCCATGCGATTCAAAATTGATGCGGATCTGGGGTAGATTCCAAGGCAGTTTGATGGCGATGATACTGAAATCATGAGGACCACGATTGCTGACCAATCCACAATCCCCGAGTATCTGCGTCCAGCAATGGTTCCCAAAAACTAATGCTTCCCCTACTTGCAATTTGAGGCTGATGGGTGATGCATTCTCATTGCTGACAGCTGAGCTCTACCGGTGAATTCCAGTTGCCAGAGCACCGAACGAAAGCCCCAGCATCACGTTCCAAAGGCGGTATCCTTTACGATACCTGGCGAAGAACTGACCCAACAACCTATGGCAGGGCGCCATGAATGGTGGAGTCCTCCAACCATTTCAGGTTCGACTAGTCATTGGTGGTCGACGATTGACCGTTGCTGGAACTTGCCAGTTTCGACACTACCAATCACTAAGATGATGAGGTCTTTTTTCGATCCCGAAAAATGCAATCACGAAGTCTGACACTAGTGATGTTGTCTCCAAGAAAGACAACATTACTAAGTTTAGAGAATCTCCTTGTATCCGACCCCTAAACGTAGACAACATACAAAAAAATAGGTTAAATAATGCCTCCGCTTGGATGTTGTCTAAAACTTCCTCCCCAAATCTGTCGCAGCCAGCGCTTCCGCGCTCACTTTTTGGTGGCAAAGTTCGTCAAAGTTGTGAGGAAGGCATGGAGGCGCATAATCCAGGCATGGTCCAGGCATGGTTGCTGAATGACTACTGAAAAGGTTGATGATCCACAAAGGTTGCTGATTCATGAAGGTTCATGAATGACTACTGATTCATGAAGTGTGTTTCTGATCAACAAAAGTTGATGATTCATGAAGTGTGTTTCTGATCAACGAAAGTTGATGATTCATGAATGGTTATCTCATGGACATTCAAAAAAAGTGTCCCCTACTGAAAATAGTGATGAAGGATGCTTATATCATCCTTGAGAAGTCTTGGACTGCCTCGAATCCAACATTGCACCAATGTCAGCACGCCAAGATTTACAGGTGCTAAACCATAGTGGTGCCCTAAATGGCTTTGGTTGCTCCAAGCTTTCATCGTTTTTGTAACCTCTTGGAAGAGTCCATCACAACACTTGGCAGCTAAATGTTGCCCAAGATTTTGAATTCCCAAACGTTTCCGATCATCGCTGTCGGTTGACGACCATCCTGTGCTCCCTGCGGTGCTGGACTTCTCCAATCTTTCCCCGCTCCCCGCGCACCATCCCCGCTAAACCAATTGTAGGTAAAGACTTCATCCAAGGAGAGTCTCTCCTGAGATGGCAGGTTTTGCCAAACAATCCCTTACCCTCCTTGGATGTACAGCTGGGGTTACAACCATGTTTTTGAACCCTATTCAGGGAGCTCATAACCTCTACAACCATGGTCAGTTCCCACTGAGAGGGGATGCACATCATGGTAGAATAGCAATGAAGAAGCATCCATGTAAAGCTGGATTTTCAGGGTTCCTCTATGAAATATGGTGATTTTCCCCCGGCTAATCTACCGGGATTCTCCACTGAAGCCACTACTCTTTGGAAAGTCTCCGGTCGCAGCCAGCTTCGACATCGACGGAGTCAAGAAATCCACCCCATCAATTGTGAGTAACCATGGTAGCAAGTTACATAAGTCGATTGTCGATTATAACCATGATTGCTAACCACTGACTAACTGTAAAAGCCGGAAATCCAAAGCAAGGCAGTTAACCTCTGTCGAAGAAAAAACCTTTTCATGAGGACCAACCACAGCTTGTCTCTTGTTGTAATCCACAGGAAGTAAAAAATAAGAAATAGAGCGAATGCGTGTATATATGCGTATGTAAATATATCTACACTATCTCTTGTATATGCGTAAATACGTATGCCTCTATGTAATATGTTCGTATTTCTGCATATCCCGAACGTGTCTATGCAAAAAACCAAGCCGAACGCACAATGTTGCATGGGTCGGGACAGCCCCTGAGGGCAACTTCCTTCCGCGATCATTCTCGCTCTATGCCTCGCTATAGATCTACCATCATTTATTTGAAAAAATCCTGAAAAATCAGAAAAAATAGATTTTTTCGAATAAATCCTGAAAAAATTATCCAATCCATGCCAGGCCTTCAACAACTTGGGGGATCCTGGGCCCTTCATCTGCACCAAGGATCTGAGGCATTTAAGGCCATAAGACCCTCCAAGATCTGCTTCAGTTCCTGCTAACGATCCCATCGGCGTAACTTGGCGGCTCCATGGTGGCTTCATGGTGGCTCCATGCTTCCAGAATAGCTACATGGGTCAAGCAGTTAACCAACCAATAATGGTGGATAATAATAATAATAATAATAATAATAATAATAATAATAATAACCAACAATTTCATAAGGAAAACAGCCGGGTTAATGATAGGGGAAGCAGAGGGACTAGCCGGGTGAACTGACCCACTGCCGATTTCGGACACTTCCCGGTGCACCGGCCTCGCTCAGGACATCATTGATGCTCTGTACCGGTGGGGTCTTCTTGATCTTGCCTCACTCGCACCGATGGTGTCAGCAGATTGAGAATGATTCCATCGGCAAGTCATCCTTGCGAACACAGTTTTCTGTTAAAATCAAACCTCCCAACCGGTAGGAAAACTCGAATCCATATGTGTTATCCTCACTGTATCCACTGAAGTAGTGTTTCTGACAAGCCATTCTTGGGGGACAAGCAAGAGATTGACACGAAAACTGGCCATGTAGCTCCAGTTCAAAAGCAGAGGAGGTTTTGAAGCAAACTTTCGGCAGCAGCAACAATTGCATATTCAATAATTTCAATATTTGTTGGAAAAATATGTCTACAGAAACATATTGGCTGTGGGTCACCCCTTCACCCCTGGTGAACATCCGATGACCAGAATAGTCTTTCAGCTGTCCAATACGCACCGCAGCCGAAGCATGACGAAAGCGGGTCAATCGTCCAAAACAGAGCATGTGCCAAAATGGTTTTAACCATCCCCATCAGGAGGAACATGCTATATCAGGTATTCCTCCTGATATTACTATATTGAAGCACTTGGTAATATCAGGAGGAACACAAGGCTGTGTCCCTTCAAACCAACTGGATCTGAAACGAGCGACGCGTTCTCCAGAACTTTCTATGGCCGTGCGCCACCACATAGTCCTCGGCACAAGGCAAAACGATGCTGCCATGAGCTGCCATGAGTTTGTTATTTTCGGCGCCTTACCACACATGGATGTTTCTCAAACTAGCGTGGGTGCTTCCCAAGTCATAGGTGTACTCCCAGTTATCATCCTTATTTCACCAGCAATAGACCAACCATTTTGGGGGGGCTCCTTACGGCTTGACTTGTCCTCCAGGATCCTGAGGTGGGTGGTTCCGGCCAAGCATCATAGCACTTGCATCGCCCCTGTACAGTGGAAAGCCAAGGATACATACGCGCTGCGCAGCTAAATAGAACCTCGGCTGCAGAGCCGCTCCGAATTTCCGGCGGAATCATCACTCACATGGCAGGTCGCTAGGCGATCAACAGAGCTGTCCCGCGGCTGAGCTCCCCACTACCCCTAAGGCGAAACAGTCAAGCGCATATGAGTCGTAGAAGGCGGACAAGGCCATTTCTGGAGCCTCCCAAGCTGTGATGTCAACTCTCAGCAGAACTCACTCCAACCAGGCTCCACTGAGGGACTCTGCGTGGAGTCATTTGTGACCAAACCCATAGTTCGCTCAGGGGCAAATCCCATTTGTCCTGCTCAAACGCTAAAACCCACAACTTCAGTCCGACTAAGCCAGCTGTTCTCTTGGAACAATGACACGACAGCTGAACGGTCACCATCTGCTCGCAATCCCCTGTGCCTGGTACGAAGGCTTGCCGCGATCACCACAGGTCACCTTCTGCCCTGGTACCGCCATACTGAAATCAATTAGCTTCACCTGCGCCCAGCGAACGTCAGGGCTGAATCAACGTGGCGCACGACCACAGGGGATTGTCTTGGAGACCCAAAATAGGAATTTGCTCCCTGACCTACGTGTGAAAAATATCAACATATCTATATCAGTATATCTATTTATCTATCTATCTATCTATCTATCTATCTATCTATCTATCTATCTATCTATCCATGTATATATAGCCAAAGAGAGACATGGACGAGCTTATCTCAAGATTTAGTCTGGCATCTTACTGACTGATCATCCTTCCACTGTTTGTTTTCTGGAAGAAGCCAATTTCAAGGACCTTCATTGCAACCATGAATGTGTAGGGTATGAGTATGATGTTAAAATGACCACATGCACATATAATCGGAATTGGCACATAAATGGGTGTTTGTGTTGTATAATTGGGGTACCCCCAAATCATCCTTTAGATTAACCATTTATAGCATCGAACAATCCTTTCTGGGCTTCCCTATTCTGAGAAGTCACCAAATATGTGCAGCGTATCCAGTCCCAACTGGAGGACTACTCACAAGGCCATCCCGGTAGCTCCACGTCGCCCGCCCATCGAGCGCGCGCGCCTGGTAGCTACCATCTAACTCCTTTAGAAAAGGCAATGAATCCATGGCAGGGTGACTTCGTAGTGCTGGATGGATGAATACATTTGACATGTGGCTATGGGTCAACCATGAACCTGCCCAACGGTGGTGAATAACCAACAAAGTATAGGGAAAATAATGGTTCATGATAGGGGAACCAGGGGTACATGGCTTTGACCCACAGCCATGTTACTGCATCATGGCCAATGATCAATAATGCTTGATGCTTTCGTTGATAGTGGTTTGGAGTGGCTGGTGATAATGCTTACCCGATGTGAATTCAAACACAACCACTCCTTTGGATTCCCAGAAGTGAAGCTCCCATTGAAGCCATGGAATCTCTTTACAACATGGATGATCTCAACAAGAGCTTTAATTACTGTAGATCTGTTGTATTACTGTATGACGATCAATGTGTTTGGGGTGAATCCACAAAATGTTTGTTTATCAAAAAATAGATTACACTGAAACGAAACCTTTGAGTCAGGCAGTGCAGCTCTCTTGAATGACCTGGGTCCAATATCAACAAGAAAACCTAAATTCTGACAAATTCTGACACTGGCAGGAAACAATATCTGACAAGAAAACCTAAATTCTGATAAAACCATTTAACAAGAAAACCCATGACCACTTTCTTTTTCAACCAAAATTCTGGGACACTGGTGGTAAAGCACGACTTGTCCTTACTGCTCCACCATTGATCTGATCGCTCGCTGCATACGGGCCGCCATGAAACCACCAATTCAGCAGTCGCTATCCCCCGCACCAGCTTCAGCACCTAGTGGCAGTTTCGCACAACCTTCCACCATGCCCACAGGTCCTTTGTAACCAGGATGTTTTCCATTGAAATGTCACAGTGAGCAATGTATCGATGATGGAGCCACCGCATTGCCGAAAAGATCCTGAGCAGGTTTGGAGCTCAAGAATATGTTCAAGGCTTGGTTGATCAGGGACAATGCTTCCGCCTGGGTTGACGCTAGGATCTAAGCAACCTTCTGAAGCTACCCTTCACTGGTGAAACTCAACCGTGTTGACTATACACCACTGATCTTTTGGCCGTCGCAAAGTCGGCAGTCCATTTGAGACATCAAATTCAGCAACTTCTATGCCAAGTCTAGGCACAACATGTGGCTATGGGTCCAAACCCCGTACCCCTGGTTCCCCCATCATTAACCAGGTTGTTTTCCTTATGATTGTTTTTTATGATTGTTGGTTAATGTGTCAATAGCTCAACTCCTGCACCAAAATACCATTCGCCCCACATGGTGAGCACCGGGTTCAAGCGGTCTCGCCAACTGCGCACCCAAGGGACTGCACCATAAAAGGTTGAAGCTCCTGGCGCTCGCGCGTTTCATCCAGCGACACATTTCTTGGATGACCTCCACCAGCCCCCAGGCTCCATGCGTAGCACTCGGAGATCGCACATCGTTGGGGGGTCAATGTTTGAAGCATCTACAATTCCAAGCGCACATGTCCTTGAAACCTCTGCGTTGGAGTGCATAGCAGAAGATATGAATAGACGTCAACTTAAGGAAATCTTAAAATTGGGAAGCCCAAAAATAGATGGCTTATCGAGTGATCTGGCGGGGTTCCCTATTTGGGGAAGTTCATTTACATGTTGATATGTATTACACATGTTGCAGGCCCATGAATTTGAACAATGCAGGTATCTCAGAAGTCTGCGCGTGAAGACCAAAATAGGTGCACTTCCAAACCTCAAAGATATGCTATCTCAAAACATATGTTGTTTGTGTGTTGGGGAGGGCATTCCCAAAATCGCTTAGACAAACATGCCAACAAAGACTAAGAGATTCATCTTCTATGTGTTGACAGGACGTAAACAGGTAGCTATGTACTGGTGTATGTATGCATGCATGCATATGACTGTCTTTGTACCTAAATGATTGAACGCACAAAAGGACACATAGATGCATATGTACCTGCACACATGTTGTGTACATATTCGATACACCTATACATACAAGTATATACATGTACAGGAATGGTTTACGACTACCTACACATCCGCGTGCATCTTTTCCTGTATATAGGGTATGGAGAGCAAATAGTTGTGCTTGCATACATTCATACATCTATGTCTCGGCATGTTTGTGGCTATGGTTGTGTGTATCCGGATGCGCGTGGATGGATATTTACATGCATATTCTTACATTCCGCACACATCAATACATGCACACTATCTGCTGCAAACTAAACACATACAAGGTGGGCCCCTAGTTATAACTCAATAAGCCATTGTTTAACTATAGCTATACCTACCATAACTAGTAGTTACCCTAGTTATAAACCAACCCCACCTTGTACGCAGACTCGCTCAACACATCCCTACCCTGGGAATTTCTGCCCACCCCACCTTCTCACGCCCCGAGCCAGGGTCGAGGCCCTTGGACACGAAGCCGAACAAGTCTCCTGCGCGCCAGCGGGTCCAGCGGCTCAAGATCTTCGACCACAAACAACCAGAACTAGACATAAAGCAAAGGTAAATCAAAGAATCATATTTGGTGGTTTTCGAAATAGGGGTATCCCCAAATCATTCCATCAATCATATAGTAAAATAAAACCCAACCTTGTTGGGGGGTCCCCTATCTTGAGAAACCACCAGATGTCTCCAAAGATTGGAGACGAGCTGATACTGGACCCTGATTCTGATCGGTTCCTGGGACTCTCCACTTGGGGTGTGACAATCCCCAAGGTATTCAGGCCAGCAGAAGTCCCTATATGTCACAGGGTAGATGTGTAAGTTTATGAAGAGGTACGTACATGCTGCATACATTGTGGTACTGTATAGTACCATACATTACCTTAAGCGGCATTCCATTTCATTCATACATCAATATACATCTTTCTGTCTGTCTAAGTATGTACTTCCATATTTATGTATGCACATATATATATATATATATATGTATGATTTCATAGTCATACACATGAGTGCATGGATGTTTTCTAGATCAGTGATGCTTGAGAAATTGATGGTGTTGGAATGGAAACTGTTCCATTTGGCTGTTATAGAGCCCCAAAACCATAGCCTGCTATTCTGAGCACGACATGCTGAGCTTTGCCAAGTCGACTCCGTGGGTCCGGGCGCATCGGCTTTGGCTGTCCAAAAAAGTTTGAACTGTGCCCATCCAATCGATCCAATTAAATGATGCTGGCTGTTTCTGATTCTCTCCCAAAAATGATGCTGTTGGATAATCCAAACCCCTTTCAGCCTTTCAGTAGTTGGTAGCTCTTGATGCTTACCACACTTACACTATCGACTCCACACTTATACTATCGACTCTACGCAGGCGATACAAAGCAATGACAATATCATGCACCCTGATTAACTGCTATCAACGACTATTGGAACCATCGTTGACTAGTAGTGCCCGGTCTTGACCAGTCTTGACCATGGTCATTCCACTAACACTTGAACCAAATGGCAAGATAGCGCCCACCTTCAGTGGCCAGCGCGGAAACGCAGTAGGTCCAACTACCTCACAACGTGTGAACGAAGCACTGAGTGACTCTAGGGATCTCTGGGGTTGAAACGATCGACAGGCTCGGTTCGCGAGACTGGTTTCTATGGATCAATAGGTTGCTATAGATACGCTGATCTGTAGGGATCAAGACTTCAGCTATCCGTAGTGAAGGCTACTCACATCCAATCACCAGGTCTACTGCTCAGTTTATCAAAATGCATTTCCAGCTCTTGCATCATACCCTGATATGCTGGCTGGTATGTACAGCCAGCTGTTGATCGACTTGGAGCATGGACCCCATCCAAACACCATCCAACAGGAATCTCTAGCGGGGAACTCACCAGTTTTAAGGCACTGTCCCTCAACAAAGTAAGTTTTGACTTGCACCAGTGGTCGAATTCGCCAGACCTCGATGCAGAGTGTCACAAGAACAATTTGATCCGCACAGCCCAGCTGGCCAACCCCCAAGCTCCGTACTGTCCATGAAAATCCCCAAAGGTTCACAGATGAAAGGCACTGCTTTCCTGAAACGCGGCTGACGATGTGAGGCGTCCCCCAGGCTACGGGGATTGGTGGTTCCAATCATGCCTTGCAACCTCCAGTTGTGGAGATAGAAATCCAAAGTCCCCTGCTTTTCAGGCTGAATCACCACCTGCCCATCCCCTGATTTCATGGCCCCCCATGGTTTTTGCGAGATCTCAGAGGGTTCTGCTTGCTGCCAAGTGTCTTGCTTAAATATCTCACAATGCCTAAATCCATCCAGGGGTTCTCTGGATCGCGAGGATACGTCTTTCGATGCTCTCTGGGACCTGCCAGGAGGAAGATGGTCACCCCGAGCAGTGAATTGCCGGAAGAGGCAGAAGCATTTCTACACTAACTACCAGGTTGCCTTGATGTAGAAAGGTACTTAACATCAGGGTACCAAGCCACATTGATCGCACCAGGTTCCCTTGAGCACGAAATCCGGATGGCGTGGAAATCATCAAAATCGACTCCAACAGATCCAGACCCTTGATGCGATCAACATCAACTGCCGAGTCACCAGTGGTGGTCCAGGACTGTGGCATGGCCTCACGACATGGTAGGTATTCGAGATTATGAAGTCGGTCCTGCCGTTCATATGATATCTGTGTGGATTTGTTCGTACGTATATATAATATAGAGAGAGAGAGAGAAAGAAAAAACAATATAGATATAGATATAGCCATAGACGTGGATATAGGTATAGAATTAGATATAGATATAGATATAGATTTAGATATAGATATAGAGATAGATATGTGTTTGTGCATATCTAAATATATATACATGATCACTCTGGGTAACATGTATTCAATCAGCACCGCTGTTTCTTTTTCTCCTTTCGGCTCACCTCGCGTTACGCTGAACCAGAGTGCCGCTCTGGATTAATTCGTTGGGTTACATATATCATCTTGGTAAGTATCCTTGCCAAGGGTCCCACGCAGTATCCTGCGCAACCAACACATTAGGTCGATCCAACCCAATCGACAACCATGTGTTCAAACGGAGGGACCTCCATGATATATGATCATGCGCAGCATGCAAAGACCCCATCCACAGCGTGGACTTTCAAGTTATAGGGGAACCCCACACGTATAACAGGGTGGGTCAGGGTTGGGAAAGAAATTGAATGCCTTTTTGGTTCAAGGTCACTTGAGCCAAAATGTCATGGTAGTATTAATGTTAACCCATGTGATATGATATCTGGTCACCCAGGCCTGCCATACCTGAACCAGTACAACATGATCACTCTGGGTAACATGTATTCAATCAGCACCGCTGTTTCTTTTTCTCCTTTCGGCTCACCTCGCGTTACGCTGAACCAGAGTGCCGCTCTGGATTAATTCGTTGGGTTACATATATCATCTTGGTAAGTATCCTTGCCAAGGGTCCCACGCAGTATCCTGCGCAACCAACACATTAGGTCGATCCAACCCAATCGACGACCATGTGTTCAAACGGAGGGACCTCCATGATATATGATCATGCACAGCATGCAAAGACCCCATCCACAAATTCCTCATGGAAAACAGCTAGCTGTGGTCGAAAGCCATTGGCTTGGTGCCATGGGTCGGAAAATCCCAGACGCGAGATAGCGTCGCTCCAGTTCGACTTGGAGGGAACCCATTCCCAGAAAATCATGGCTCTCAACGAAAATAGCAAGGCATTGATGATGTGGACCATGGTTTCCAAATCCTCTGCAGAGGAACGCCCCTTTATGAGACTCATCAAAACTGCCAGGTTGTCGACATACCATACTCCACGGCGACCGCGGAACTGAGCAGGCCTGTTGGTCAGGGCATGGATGATCATCAGCATCTCCAATTGAGCGATTTTTCTTTCGCCTGGAGTCCACAAGTCGTAGACGCGGTCTGGGATATCAGCGACAAAGGCATCTCTTGCGTGAACAGAATCTTGTGACCACACAGCCAAGAAGCCTCCAGTACCTGCCCTTGGTGACTCCAAGGCGGCATCTGAAGCAATGACAAATCGATGGCAATCCACAACATCAATGGGCAATTCCCGACGGGGGGCAATCCTCAAAATGGTTTCGATCACTTCGAAACTACGATGAATGGCTGGGTGCTAAATTTCATAAGTCAGGTGACTTGAGGAAAAGTTCAGGGAAAAAAGGAACCGTAAGGTTTGGGCTGTGTGGTGGCATAGCTTTTGGTCTCGGGTTGATGGTTCCAGCTTTCCGATTGACACAGCCTATTCTATTTTGTTTTGGTGTTCACCGCAGGTTGTTACTATGAATCTATCACGTTCCGAAAATGCCCCAGTGGACAAAATGAGTGTATGGGCCCTGGGATAACAACATGAAAGGAAAAATTGAAAAGGAACGTTGAAACCTTATGCTGAAGGGGCGTACACCATATTAAAAAAAACAGCTGCCGAACGAGAAACACTCTGCGGCGCCTGCCTGCTCTGAAATAAGTCTCGCATACTAGACAAGTTCAGGTCCAATAGCTATGACTCTCGATGGGGACAGAAACTGCCAAAGAACCCAGTTGCACCAAGACCCAGTATTATATGCGCGATCTGATTTCTACTTGTTAGGTTGTGTGTGTGTGTATGTCTGTTTGTGTCCCACTACGAGTCACCATCCAATTTTTAGTTCAAAAGCAAGTGGAATAAAGTGTAGCCATTCGTTGGAGTGGGCTGTGAGCGATGCGTTTGCTTTTCTTTACTTCGGGACAGTTTGTTCTGCCAGGCAATTTCTAGAAATTTGATCCAGACTGTTCGATTCCCCCCAAGAAACGAGTCTGTTTCTGTCTGGCTAGCCATTGGCAAAAATATCCCTTACATCCCCTTCTATGATGTATTTTTTGTTGGGGCTAACCTTAGGACAGGGAGGCCAGATTTCCAAGGAAGTGAATACTACCTTTTTTTGGACGTATCTGTCAACAACAAACAATTGCGCCGGAATCCAGGAGGTTCTGGGAAATCTCGTACGCAAACATCATTTCTGAAAGGGAATTTCCTTGCAGCTCTGAAGATTTGCAAAGCCGCAAATTTTGCAAAATCATGCCCAAAAGTTCTTCTCAGTCCCCATTTTCCGAGAGCTGAAAGGAACCAACCCCTTTTTGCGGCAGAGAGCACCTCAAACTTCAAGTTCGAAAATTTCATTGCAATTAGGATTTTTGTGAAACCAAAAGGAATCGATCCAAGTTTTCAAAAAAAAACCTTACGGTTCCAAAGTTCCTTACACTTCCTTTTTTGGAACTGTAAGGCACCAACCCACTTGCTTTTCGGAAAAACAACTTACAGTCTCAAAAGTTCATTACAAGACTTGTTGGAACTGTCCGGAACCAATGCATGTCTTTTTGGACAAGAAAAGCTTACAGTTCCTTACAGTCCCTTGTTTTGGAATTGAAAGTTACCAACTTTTTTGCAGAAAAGTTCCCTACATTTCTTTTGGTTGGAACTGTCAGTTACCAACCCATATTTTTGTTGAAAAAAGTACTTATGAATCCAACGTTCCTTACCGCTGCCGTTCCCTATTTTTGGAACTGCAAGGAACCGACTCATTGTTTGAAAAAAATCCATCCAATACCAACAATTCCTTACTGTTCCTTCCTTTTTGAAACTGTAAAGCACCAACCCATTTTCTTCGAAAAACATCTTGCAATCCCAACAGTTCCTTACAGTTTCCTGTTTTTTTGAAGTGTAAGGCACCAAACCTTGTTTTTCCCGGAAAAGAACACTTCCAGTCCCAAAAATTCCTTACAGTTCCTTTTTTTTCGGAACTGTAAGGCAACAACCAAATTGCTGTGAAAAAAACCTTACAGTCCCAAAAGTTCCTTACAATTCCTTTTTTTCTGGAACTGTAAGGTACGTATATGTTTCTGCATTTTTTTTGCCCTACTTTTTCCCGAGAGCGCCTGCGAAGGGTTCTTCGTAAAAAAGCAGCCGTATATAAACATCTGCACATCAACATCTTCACATCATCACATCTGCAGATCTAGATCATCACATCATCACATCTGCAGATCTAGATCATCACATCATCACATCTGCAGATCTAGATCATCACATCATCACATCTGCAGATCTAGATC